>CAUYRT010073102.1:0-24183 GCA_963574885.1 Lepilemur ruficaudatus
TTTTTTTTTTTTTTGAGACAGAGTCTCACTCTGTTGCCCGGCCTAGAGTGCCGTGGCGTCAGCCTAGCTCACAGCAACCTCAGACTCCTGGGCTCAAGCGATCCTCCTGCCTCAGCCTCCCGAGTAGCTGGGACTACAGGCATGCGCCACCGTGCCGGCTAATATTTTCTACATATTTTTAGTTGAACAATTAATTAGTTTCTATTTTTAGTAGAGACGGGGGGTCTCATTCTTGCTCAGGCTGGTTTTGAACTCCTGACCTTGAGCAATCCACCTGCCTCAGCCTCCCAGAGTGCTAGGATTACAGGCATGAGCCACCGCGCCCAGCCCAAGCATATGATTTTTGATGGAGAATGCCTTTTAGAAGGCATTTATAGAATTTTGTTAGATTCTTCTCTTAGTATTTACCTTTTAGCATGTTATGCTGCAGAGTTATTTCCAGTAGAGGGTTAGATAAAAAGTTCCTCAGTTGCACAGTTAAATAGACTTCGAAATAAGGAAATTTCTTTTGCACTTACATTGGGGGTCCACAAAATGGTTCTGGAACTATAGTTTGACCTCAGAAAATATATCTGCTATAAATTAGTGTGTAAATGGAGCCCTCATTTCTTCGACAGCACAAGCAGTGCATCAAGCAGCTTTATATTACCTGTGATACTAGGGTTAATTATTTTTGAAAGGACTTTACCACAGTATAAGTCTTGTATATAAGCATTGTTTTCTTTATTTTAGCTTGGATTCATTAAGAAACATTATCAAGTCTGCAGCAAAAGTTTTTTCCAAGCCATTTATTTTTTATAGTAGTAATTAAGGGCAGTTCTTCTAACTCAGAAAAAAAAAAATTCCATCTTTGCCCTGAGTACAACAAATCACAATGAAACTTTACCAATGTTAAGCCATCAAAATGCTGCATGGTAGAGCAAGCCAATATTTCTGACAAGCTGAGTGTGGTGGCTCGCACCTGTATTCCTAGTTACTCCAGAGGCTGAAGTGGGAGGATTGCTCGAGGCCAGCCTGGGCAATATATGGAGACCCCGTCTTTAAAAAAATATATATATATTCTGACAAAAATTCATAGAACTGATGATGGTTAAGTCCACAAGAGTAAAGTTTGTCATTAACACTACTGGTTCTATAATATGATATTCAAATATTTTCTGCACAGTACCTGCTGATGAATAATATAATGCATAACCATAGACATTTTCATAAGTTTTGTAAAGTTGTCCAGTTAACCTGTGGCCTCAAGGGCACATGTGGTCCTCCAGATCCCCAAGTGCAGCCCCTCGACTGAATGCAAACTTCACAGAGCAAATCCCTTTAAGGTATTTGTTGTGTAAAATTTGGATTTAGTCAGAAGGCCACGGGTGGCCCCAAGGCTGTAGGTTCCCCACCCCTGAATTAGGTCTCTTTCCATTCCATACACATTTATATCATCTCAGTTGTAACATGTTGTGTGAAATATTAACAGATTCTACTTCAGGTTGTGCTGAATTAGAGTTTTCTCAACTTTGGAAATATTCTCGCCTGTAGTTGTTTCACGCGGACTATTCATAGAGGCTACTTCTGTAGTTAGTTCAAACTCCTTGAATAATCAACACTTGGCTCTTTGAATAGACAACGAAATACTACCAGTTATGTTTGTTAACTCACCAAGAGCCAAGGAGAAAACCACTCCCTCATCTGCCTTGTTTTTCAGTTGATTAGTGACATTGCTTCCAATGTCCTCAACTTTTTATACGGTGGTACTCACCAAAAGGCCAGTCAGTATTCTTAAACAAGTTTATTTTCTCTGGACACGTTTCTTCAGCTGCTGCACTCAAACACGATTTCACTAACTCACCATTGATAAATAGCTTTCCTTGCTTAGCCAGCACATCAGCCACTGGAAACTTACTTTGGTCAAAGCCTTACTTTCATTTTTTACTTTTGTGAAGAAATATTTTGTGATGAGATATTTTAAATTGGCTAGCTTTTTAGACTGAAGTTTTCCTGTGAATTGGAATATTGTGACTGTTTAATAATGTCAATATATATTATATTACTTTAGCATATAAGTATATAATTTCTTTGCATAATGAACATAATTTTTCACATCTAATCTGATAACAAAGTAATCTATTCTGTGCCTGTAAGCGTGACATTTTGAAGTCCACTTTTCTTCTCACTCATTTGACATGAGTATATACTGGTAATGTTTTTTTAAATGTCACAGTATGATGGCACTTGAAATGCTGTTGAGTTATAACTGCCTCGCTGCAACTTAGAGTATACAGAGCAGCAGTGCAAAGCAATGAGAGTGGCACATACAGTCTGTCGCAACTGCTCCACTCTGCCTTTGTAGCATAGAAGCAGCCATAGACAGCATGTAAATGAATGTGTTTGGCTGTGTTCCATTAAAACTTTATGAATACTGAAATGTGAATTCCATGTGATTTTCACACATCACAAAATATTCTTTTTTTAACCCTTTAAAAGTGTAAAAGGCCTTCTTAGATTGCAAGGAGAATAAAAACATGCAGTGGGGCTGGATTTAGCCTAAGGGCTGTAGTTTGCTAACCCCTGACCTAGTCTTTTCTTAGTATAACGGTGCTCTTCAGGATTTTTTTTTGTTATGAAATTTCATGCATTTGTGGTCTTAAAATCAACGTCTTGACCTGCATTCTGGATTTTCACATAATTAAAACTGTTGTATAGAATACATTGTGATTTCTGTTTTCAAGATAGGTCTCCTTTCTCCTTTTAGGTCATTTTCCACTCGATCATCAAGATGGAAAACTCAGATTCTAACGATAAAGGAAGTGGCGATCAGTCTGCAGCACAGCGCAGAAGTCAGATGGACCGATTGGATCGGGAAGAAGCTTTCTATCAGTTTGTAAATAACCTGAGTGAAGAAGATTATAGGCTTATGAGAGATAACAATTTGCTAGGCACCCCAGGTAGGCTACATGTAATTTAAAGATTTGTATATGTAAATTGCTGGGGTTTTAAAAAAAATGTTAACCTGTTTTAAAAATCTGCTTCTTTAGTCATTATATGAAATATGGTTATTTAATATAAGGGATATAGAATGACATTTACTGCTGTACTTAACTACCTGATTCTATTCACTCATTTGGAATTATATCAGATTTTTAAGTTATATTACGAATTTTTAGTGAACTGAATTGAAAAGAATGGAGCTGAACAACCTTTTTGTTCTTGGTTAGCTTTATTTAACTTACTAGATAGGGATCCAAGTGTAGAATAGCTGATGGGAACTTTGTTCCTAGGACAGACTTACTCAACTCTGATTTTCTGAGTATGTCCCAGTTGTAATCTTCCAGAACTAGCCTTAGGTAAAATAGCAATTAGAACTTTGTGCTTAGTTATTCTCTTTTACCGAAGTCCTGTTTGATCCTAGTTAAAATTCAGTATCTGTTTTCTTCTTCATTTCTGTTTAATTCTACCAACCTTTGGGTGATTGCTTAAATTTTAAAAGGTAAGTTTTTAATGTGACTTTTAAGAGAGGGAGTAGGTTTTGTGCGAACAGTACCAGACTTGAATCGGAATGCCTTAGTTGGAGTTCTGGCCCTCCTGTTAATCAGTGTGGCTTCTGGTAAGTCAGTCTCTCACTCGGTCTGTTTTCTCTAAAACGCAGATAACAGTATCTACCTCCCAGAGTTGCAGTTTTTAAAAATTAGATATTGTATACGAAAGTACTTTGTGAACTGGAAGGGCCCTTGTAAAAATATAAGTTGTAATATTTATGTTCCCAAAGAAGTGAATTTTTCTCAGGTTCCTACTCCTTGGTTTTCATCTCAGAGGGTTAAGTGTCACTGGTTTTCTTTTTCTTTTTTTAATTTTAGTTTAAAAAATTTCTTCTCTGTTAAAAATTCATAAATGGAATATGTAAGTTTGACTAGCTATAGGAAAGTTTAGACTAGTGCATAAAATGGAAAATCACCAGATGGATTTAATAATCACAACACATTATTAAAATAATTTTTAAAAATTACATACGTGACTCACATTATACTTCTTTTGCGAAATGCTCTTATAAAGCATGATTATCACTGTGAAGTCAATGCCTAGGTGAATTATTCCAATGATATTTATAGACTTTTTGAGCTAGAAATGATTCTTAGGATAGCAGAAATCTAGAAATGTGCTGTGACACAGGTTTTGTTTTTATTTTATAATGGCATGGCTTGATAATCATGTGTATCTTCATGTTTAAAAATGTAAACACTATACCAAATTTAAATTAAATAGATTTTTAAAAAATCAAAAAAAATTTCTTCTCTTAACTATTTTAAAAATATAATTTCTAATCATTTTGTATCAGATCAGATAAAGTATTTGGTTGTCACATCCTTTAATCTTGTCTTTGCCCTGTGGTGTGTGTTTGTCATTGATTTTCATTTGTAATTTGGCAAACATTTTTAAACTTTTAGGTGAGAGTACTGAGGAAGAGTTGCTGAGAAGACTACAACAAATTAAAGAGGGCCCACCACCACAAAACTCAGATGAAAATAGAGGTATATTTTGCTTTGGGGGGTGGGGGTGGGTAGAGAATGGAATGGGATAAGAACTTTGTAATACTGAATGTCAGCCAAAGATTATCCACAAATTAATTTGGTGCTAAGTAACTGCTCATAAAAGGAGCACTGGCATTTTCTTGATATTTGGCGAGAATGTCAGCATGTTTTTTTCTGCCTCACCTTTGGGTTGTTTGTGTTAATTGGGACACAGTGAGAGGTGGCCTGTTTTAAATGTGATTTTTTTCCTTGGTTTTTCATCTCCATTGAAATTTCTTCCTACTTAATTCCTTCTTTATAAACATGTGACTTCTTCAGAAGCAAAAGGAAATGCTGCATTCTGTTACCCAGTGGTTCCTAATGGGGTATAATTTTGCCACCCCCCCCCAGCCCTTGGGGGCATTGGCAATGTCTGGAGACATTTTGGGTTGACAAAACTGGGGGTTTCCTGCTGGCATCTAGTGTGTAGAGGATAGGGGTGCTGTTAAACATCCCATAATGCACAGCACAGCCTCTATGACAAAGAATTAACTTTCAAAATGTCAGTAGTGCCACTGTTGAGAATTCCTGCTCTAACCTCAAGTCTGGTGTTTCCCTCCCAGTGTGAAGTAGGAATTATGGCTGAGTAACCTAAGTTAGGATGATAGTTTGGCTTGTGAACCGGCCATTGTATGTGCTATGCAAGGTTCGGGCTATTTATTTAATCTGATCTTCAATTTCATGTCAATTTAAAATCCTGGTAACATTAAGATATATTTAAATACTTTTAAACTTATAAACCTTGTTTATGTTTTTGTTATGGCTGCAATAGTCCTGTATTTTAAAACAACCTCATGTGTTATCAAAGGCACATAAGAGCCTAAAGTAATGTTGTAAACGAATGAACATTTGAACAAAAATACTAGTACTGTACCTTAACTAGTGTTTGTTTACCTAGTTTGATAACGTGAGTGTTTTGGTGGTGGGCTGAAAAAAAATACTGTCTTCTGGTAGTCCCACAGTGGTATGCTAGGCTCTGTATATGATGAAATACCAAAAGTAGACATCTTCCAGGTCCCCTTTAAAAATAAAATAATTCTCTAAATTTCTCTAGGATTAGCTTGCTCTTTTCAAATGGAATTACAATTTTCTTGCCTTTACTTAAAAATCTGTGCAGTGTAGTTCGCAAAAATCCATAAATGTGAAATATGTTCAGAATTTTAAAGTTCTTTAGTGCAAAATTTCAGAGCACTATTATATGATTGTCCTGATTTTAGTAGTTCCTTTTTCTCCCTTTTTCCCTCCTTTGTTTTAAATAGGTGGAGACTCTTCAGATGATGTGTCTAATGGTGACTCTATAATAGACTGGCTTAATTCTGTCAGACAAACTGGAAATACAACAAGAAGTGGGCAAAGAGGAAACCAATCTTGGAGAGCAGTGAGCCGGACTAACCCAAACAGTGGTGATTTCAGATTCAGTTTAGAGATAAATGTTAACCGTAATAATGGGAGCCAAAATCCAGAGAATGAAAATGAGCCATCTGCAAGACGTTCTAGTGGAGAAAATGTGGAAAACAACAGCCAAAGGCAAGTGGAAAATCCACGATCTGAATCTACATCCACAAGGCCATCTAGATTAGAACGAAATTCAACTGAAGCATTAACCGGAGAAGTCCCACCTACCAGAGGTCAGAGGAGGGCAAGAAGCAGGAGCCCAGACTATCGGAGAACCAGAGCGAGAGCTGAAAGAAGTAGGTCACCTCTGCATCCAACAACGAGTGAAGCTCCACGAAGATCTCATCAGAGTACCTCATCTCAGACTATTGAGCATTCTTTGTTAAATGAGACTGAGGGAAGTTCTAGAACCCGGCACCATGTGACATTGAGACAGCAAATATCTGGACCTGAGTTGCTAAGCAGAGGTCTCTTTGCAGCTTCTGGAACAAGAAATGCCTCTCAAGGAGCAGGTTCTTCAGACACAGCTGGCAATGGTGAATCCACAGGATCAGGACAGAGACCTCCAACCATAGTCCTTGATCTTCAAGTAAGAAGAGTTCGTCCTGGAGAATATCGGCAGAGAGATAGCATAGCTAGCAGAACTCGGTCTAGGTCTCAGACACCAAACAACACTGTCACTTATGAAAGTGAACGAGGAGGTTTTAGACGTACGTTTTCACGTTCTGAGCGGGCAGGTGTGAGAACCTACGTCAGTACCATCAGAATTCCCATTCGTAGAATCTTAAATACTGGTTTAAGTGAGACCACATCTGTTGCAATTCAAACCATGTTAAGGCAGATAATGACAGGTTTTGGTGAGTTAAGCTACTTTATGTACAGTGATAGCGATTCAGAGCCTAGCGGCTCGGTCCCTAGTCGAAATACAGAAAGGGCAGAATCACGGAACGGAAGAGGGGGTTCTGGTGGTGGTAGTAGTTCTAGTTCAAGTTCCAGTTCGAGTTCCAGTTCCAGTCCTAGTTCCAGTTCCAGTGGTGAAAGTTCAGAATCTGGCTCAGAGGTGTTTGAAGGTAGTAATGAAGGAAGTTCATCAGCAGGCTCAGCAGGTGCCAGGCGAGAGGGTCGACATAGGGCCCCAGTCACATTTGATGAAAGTGGTTCTTTGCCCTTCCTTAGTCTGGCTCAGTTTTTCCTCTTAAATGAGGATGATGATGACCAACCTAGAGGACTCACCAAAGAACAGATTGACAACTTGGCAATGAGAAGTTTTGGTGAAAACGATGCATTAAAAACCTGTAGTGTTTGCATTACAGAATATACAGAAGGCAACAAACTTCGTAAACTACCTTGTTCCCATGAGTACCATGTTCATTGCATCGATCGCTGGTTATCTGAGAATTCTACCTGTCCCATTTGTCGCAGAGCAGTCTTAGCTTCTGGTAACAGAGAAAGTGTTGTGTAATTAAGATCTGAACTCTCAGCTATGTAGCTGGTATAGTGATGGGCAAACAGGAATCACTTGCTTTTATGTCCACTTTTTGAGTGGTGCTTAAATGTAAAGTAACAACCTGAATTGAGTCATTGCTTTCTGAAGGAATCATTGTCCTTTCTCCAGTTTCTGTTCCAGAGTAAAAGGAAATATTCAAAAAGCAACATTTTAGGATCTAAAAATCTGATGACAGTACCAGGTGAATTGGTAGCAGCTCTGTTACTGATACTTTATCATATACGCTTGTCAGTTTCTCCTTTGTTATCTTAAAAAATCTGCCTTAGCAATGGCTCCTGTTTCATGTTGATCTTTAAAGTTTCCCACGCCATAGGAGAGAGGGGCGGAGGAAATTCCCAGTTTAGACTAAGTTACAGTCTGTGTTTCATAAGTGATTACTTAAAGCTATATCATTCCCAGTTATTAGTTGACACAAATTCAGCCACATTCTGAATATCGTTTGTTCACCTTTCAGACGAGGTGATACTGGACATGTCAGTGTAAATAACACTAAGGTTAGGATCTTCTAAGTGTATAATTGTCTCCTAAGCCCATCACTGTGGCACACTGTAGAGTGAGCTTATAGTTTAATTGAGATATTTATCTTGTGGAAATATTAAAAAAGCCTATGCTTGTGTAAGTGAAAAAATCACATTCATTTGTTTAAAAATGTAAAGCTATTTTGTAGAGGCTCAGTACTTTTCCAATGCACTGTTGTATTAATGCATTAAAAATTGTAAAGTACCATGCTTAGAAATGAGAAAACTGCTTTTTGTGAGCCAACATAGTAAAAAACACACCAAACAAAGTACAAAGCTGCTTTTGTAAGTGTGTAGATGTCAAGAGCAGAACATATCTATAATATTTAATGTATGTGAACAGCTACTGTGACATGCAAACGGAAGGACAGTGCAGAGTCAAACTGCATTAAAGACCAATGAAAATTGTGCATTTTAACTTGGATTTAGGCAGGAATTGAAAGATGGGATGTAAAGAAAACTGCTCTGAAGAATTCAAAGTTTTCACGAAGACAGTGGCAATGCAGGCATGAACTGGTTTCATATGGTGAGAGCAGCAGCAGCAGCAGCTTGAACTGCTATTCTACCCAAGTAGATGAAGCAGATCAGCAAATTTGGCAGAGCTTTGGTTGAAGAAAATCAAACCACTACCACCTAGCACAAGTTAAATTGATGTTTTTACAAGTCTGCTCCTCAAAAAAAGCAGGTGGAGGAAAGAGACTATAAACCACTTTCAGCTTATGAATTGCAGTTGGTACAGACGTGTGTGCTAATAGGAAAGTCTCGAATTTGTATTGTTTTCGGGATTTATCGTTTAAGGTACCAGTGCACACTTGTTCATATTTCATTACTATCTCTCTAACACCTAACATCTCACGTTTAAAGATCAGTGGAGGATTAAGGAATTTTTATCCTTTGTTCAAAGTGAATTATGTTGGGTTGTTGGAAATTCAAATTTTAATTGTGCTGCCCATATTTGAAGATGAGACTGCTGACTCACTATGGACATGCACTTTATGTTGTTTTCTTAGTAGTAAGAATAGCTTTGTGATAACTCTAGTACTCTTGCCTAATTTCTCTTTTGAGGCTGGTTGAGGTTAGGATTAGTCTGACCGTGGAGCAGATATTTGTTTTTCTGGGAAAAGCTGACAGGCCAGAAGAAGGATTGAACACGTCCTTGGCCTTTAACAAAGCAAGCTAACTACCCAGACGTAGTCAAATACTCTACAAAATAAACAAGTCTGCTTTAGGAATTACCTGGCTACCTTCACTGTTACCAACTTAGCTGTAAAGATTATTTCAAAGCTCGTTCTGTCATGTTTTCTTCTGGCTTTCCAATCCTACCTAAGTGTCAAGAAAATTGTAAATATGGTAGTTGTTTACTGAGGATATGTACTGCTCTTGCAAGGAAATAATGTCCAAACAAAGCTTCACTTATTTTTTTTAATATAAGCAGATTTCACTGTTTATGGCGCTTATGTAATACATTTTATCTTTTTAAAAAATTGTCCATGTAAAAGTCAGGATTCCTTTATATTTGTGAGCCTCCTTGTCGCCTTTCCTAAGGGTGTAATCTACGTTTTTCAGATCTGCAGGGTAGTCCTGATTGGCTAAAAACAAATCCATTTTCTTGGCATAAAATGTTCCATTATTATAGGGTGTTCATTTTAAATAGTTTTAAAACTGCAGCACATTCTAAGCGTAAAAGTTATTGACAACAGGTACCTCCCTAACCTCCCAAAATGTATTCCTCATTTGTGAAGTATTAAAGTTAAGAGGTAACTCACGCAGAATGCTGGTTATGAATGTAGATACTAAAGCTATTCATAAACACTGGAAGTAGAATTTTAAGCTTTTAGCCTTCAGTAGAATGCACATATTGGACATGTGCACGTGGACACCTTTTGCAATAGCACTCGTTAATTTCCATTGGATGGTGTAGAATGAATACAAGTATGTCAGTGGAATTTGCTACTTAATTTTTTATTTTGTGAGGTCCAATATATACTTACTAATGTTGTGGACATTGAAGACAAGGTCACTTATAGGTGTCAGATGTACAAGGGAGAACAAAAATCTTTTTTCCTCACCAGCATCCAAACACCTATTCTTGAGGGAGCATTTTCTTGCAAAAGACTTTTCCTTTTGTATCTTTGCACTTTTTCTTTATTACAGAAAGGTTCTGTCCTTAAGACCTAGTTTGAACTTCATGCAGTAATAGGAACACCAAAAAACAATGTTGGGAGTTTACATTATTCAAAGCATAGGGAAAAGTACTTAAACCTGAATTTTCTTGACTATTTCAGATGTTACTAGTCTAAAATGTTTGAAGTGATTTGCTATTTTAGCTCCAAGCAGCTGCAGACAAGGTTGAGATTTATTAGTACCACTGGAAACAAAATTGAACAAGTTAGGTTAAAAGTTTGCAGACTTTATCTGTGGCAACACTAGAAGATGAGCCATGTTGTTAATTTGGAATATCTGCTCTAAAAACTCATTAGTTATACCTCAGTGGTAGTGGAGGTGGGGATTGAGGAGTGTCCACATTAGTGTTGGAATGTAGGTAACAATTGTACAGATCATAGGAAAACTTTTAGCACCAGGAGATACATGTGTGTGTATACATGTGTATACATACAGTTTTTAAGAACATGATTGTTGAAATTCATCCAAACTTTAAGATTAGGAAACTGGTTAGCTGTGTTACCTCGAGCAATGTTCCCTTTCAGCCTCCACCCCTGGGAAAACATCTTTTCTGTGCCAAGTATTCTCTCCTAGTGTCAGTGTCTCAGATTATATTTATGAAGGGTTATCACTTAATATGCTTTTTGTATTTAATCATCTACTTCCCAAGTGTCCACCACATGAAATGGGCCAAGCATCAGCCATGACTTTCAGTTAGTTCCCAAAATACCCTTGTGACAGGGAGGTAAATGTTGCAACATGCCTCTTAAAAGGCCATTTTTACAGCTTGCTAGGATACAGTGGCACCTTGTGGTTGTTAATATTTTTCTTTTAAAGATGGAGGGTATTTTTGTTCTCCCTTTTCTCCTTTGTTTTGTGAACGAAAAGAATTCGTAATCTGCCTTATTTGATTTTTTAAAGTTGTACCTTACTGGCTTCCCTGTGAAATGTTTTACCAATATTAAGTATATAGAAGCCATGTTTGCAGGGCACTTTTATATTTTCCTAGTCTTATAAGACTATGCTAATTGCTACTTTCTGAAGTATTCTGTACCTTAGTAATGTTAAGAGATTGATAAGGCACATGTTAAAGTGTCAGGTGTGTTTTTTTCCCCCTTAAGTATATAATTCTTCAGTATGTTTAATATTCAATAACAGTGTTGTAATTCATTAACTGGTAAATTGTGTGCTTTTGAAAAATTTGAAAATGTAAATGAACATAAATGCTTCATTTGGAAAGTTATAGTGCAAGGTCCAAGGAACTAGTATTTCACTTATTTTAAAATCAGATTTTTAATAAGCAACTAAAAACAGCTGTGAGTTCAGTACCTGCCGTTTAAAATTTTTGCATTCTGAAATTAACAGTTCTTAACTGAAACAGTTCTAAAATATTATCTAGTATCCCAAGAAGTGAATGATCTCATTTAAGTAACACTAGTTTGTATCTTAAATTCTTACAGCATTGAGGAGAGCAGTTATTGGGGTGTTAAAATTCTCAAGTGATAATTACAGAACAATTTGTACCAGTTTTGTGATTCTTTTCATGTCTCGGTTTAGATCTGAAGGAAATAGGCACACCCTCCACTCTAAAAATTACAGTGAGATACTTGTTTTTGATTAAGATTTATTTACTAAAGTCCCACAAGCTGCTTTATAGTCACTTAGGTTGGTTAGTATTTATCTTAAAGACATGCAGTGAAAGTGAACCCTATCATACCACTGTGCCTCCTTTTTTCAAGGCTTCCATCAGTTCCTCATCTTGCAGATTTATTCCAATACCAAGGTATGGTTGAACCAGCTGCCCAGCCTTAACTCTATTTAGTGCCCCATTACTAACATTCTTTTAACTGATTTGTATGTGTTTTAACTGTCCAATGTTTGGATTTTACCTCTTGATAGCTCCATTTGTCCCTGGTACACAGTTGGCCTGGTTACGTATCTGTGCCTGTTTTACCTTCTCCCAGGAAGAGCTGCTTTGGTATAGATGTTTACTTGGATTCATATAAAGAACCAGGCAGCAATCTTGGAAAGCTTTCTGAAACCTATAGGAACTTGAAGGTTTGGAGGGGGAACGGTAACAAAGACCGCCTTTATGTCTTTGAACACGAAGCACATAAATGTATGTTCTGTAAAGACTTAAGTGATTGTTATACCAGGGCTTCCTGACCTCCAGGAGAGACTCAAAAAGCAGAGGAGCACAAAGTGAAGTGAATTTGGTTGGCTTGCTTTATCTGGTTTCTCATTTTCTTTCAATTTAAACCTGAACATAACACCCTTTTCCAGTATCTATCCAGCAGCCTCCTGGTTGGGAAGCCCTGTATTAAACTTTGAGAATGTACCCAGTTTTCTTTTTTTTTTGTACATGCTTAAACTTGCTAAAAATAACTTTGTTTAATGCAAAACAAGACCTTGAAAGGTCAGTCATATTAAAGCTGGTTTGATTATTAATAGTTATCTTTTAGGAAGAAGCTTTTTCCCTATGTAAGATGTCATACTGCAGATTTAAAATATAGACTATCAATAAAATGCATGAAGTGATCATTTGTGCTTGATCATCTCTCCTTGGGTTTTTCTTTAAAAGGGGGAATCTTCTAAAGGTTCTGTTGCTCCAAACAAATGTCGATAGACTTGATTTTCAGAATCAAGTGGAATTACAGTGCAATCTTGATTTTGATTTCCCTCCCTGCTATGAGTGTGGCCAGGTACTGGTTTATGTGATATAACTTCCATTTTATCTGTGTTGTGTAGTTGAATGGCTTAATCTTTAAATGGGAAAATAAAAGATTAAAGTATATTCCGATACAAGAATCCTGGAAAGATTTATGTAAGTGACATTCTAAGTAGATGCATCTTTGCTGTTTCTTGTATTCTCACCATTGCCCTGCCACTCCCTTGCTTGACCTCTCTATATACAAAAACTTGTAGATGTACGTGCATGTGAGCTCATGCGGCTTCTCTCTTCATCCCTACCTCCAACCTCATTTTTAAACATGTTTAAGCCATTAAGATATCCTTGTTTCAAGTAGATCATCACATTCTGATACCTGGATGAGACTTCCCCTTGGTATTAATTCCACTGGTGGTGAATTTTATTATAATTTCATTTCCTCTAGTGCCTACAGAGCTAGCTCTCATTGGCATTGTAACTTAGTTCTTCAGGATAGTTTCGGTGTGGTCAGCTCTTCACCGCATGGTCTTCCCAGGGTTTTAATTTTAGTATCATTCCTGATTCTGTTATTTGAAACTCAACACCACCACTGAAAAACTTTGTGCTCTAGACAATGGAAGCCAATACACCAGGACCCAGATACCTAGAACTGAGGACTTAGTAAATCTGGGTGGATTATAAACTGCACTCTTTTTGTTTTGTTTGCTTTGTTTTGTTCTTAAAGACAGGGTCTCATTCTGTCGCCCGGGCTGGAGTACAGTGGCATCACCACATCTCACTGCAACCTCAAGCTCCCGGGCTCAAGTGATCCTCCTGCCACAGCGTCCTGAGTAGCTGGGACTACAGGTGCACGCCACCACGCCTGGCTATATAAACTGCACACTTAATGGTCATTTTAAAAATGTGAAAGCTAGAGTTCGGTTTCTTTGAGGTCTTTGAATTTAGACAAGATTTAAATTTAAGACCTTGCAAATGGATTATATTAATAATAGCTATATTAAAAATAGCTAAACTTTTCTGGTTGCTGCCAGGCTTTGTGTTAAGTATTCCATATAATTTCTTTAATCCTCACAGTGACTGTGAGGTGCAAGTATCACCACCTGTTTTAAAGGTGATGCAGCTGAGATACAGATGTTTGGTAATTTGCCCAGGGTCACAGTAAATCGCAGCGTATCTCCACTCAGATCTTTAATTCCAGAGTTTATCTTCCTTGTGCTCTTAATCCTGCTGCTATATGACCTCTAATTTGTTTTTAAATATTTATCCCGAGCCCTAGACTAGATACTTACGAGGTATGATTTCTTAAACACTAGTTTTGGCTAGTTTGCCAAGAAAAACATAAAAGGGCAAGTCATTCCTTCTGAGGAGGATTAATGGTCACATATTGTAAATTCAGTAAATCACTTGGGCATTACCAAATGACACCTGAGCACTATGAATAAGGCGCGCCTTCATTTTAGCAGGTTAAATGTCGTCAGCACTAGGTCAGAAGGCATCAAAGTGTTTCATTTCCAAAAGTCTGCATGTAGGCTGGAATGAAAATTTGGGAAATCTTAATGTTTAATAGTCATCTGGGCCCCTTATTACATGTGCTCTTGGCCCCAATTATGACTTGATTTGAAATATGAAATGACCAGAAAGAACTACAGCTGGCTGTTTAAAAAGTATGCCAGCCAGCTCATTGGCATCCAAGTAAATACCCTTTAATGTTAGTTGCCTTGGGCAGCCATAGGCATTCCAAGAATGTTACCATTGCTCAGAAGATACTTGGAATTTGTTTAGGTAGCTTTCAGAAACAACTTTATGAGCCACTGAGAGAAGCAACCCAATCTGTTTGTTCACTTTATTTGCCACCCTTGAAACGAATCTTTGCTGTTTCCAGGGATTATCTTTTTCATGATGGAGATTTGCCACTCTAAGCAGGTTCGGGAATGTACCGTGCAGTCTGAAGGCAATCACAAACAAGTCATTTCCAAATAATAGGTGCAGTGGTATTTAGAATAAGTAAATGGCTGCTGAGGTGAGTACTTAGAAAAGACTGCCACATTATCAACATTTGGAGCACAGGGAGAGAGACACTCCCCACCCTTAAGGAGCCAGCATTTCCTCGAGAAGACACGTAAGTAGATAATAAAATACTTCGGAAACCTTAAGAGATGTGCATACTATAACTAGCCATCTCCATTCACATAGGTCATAACCACTAGTTAGTGTGACATTTGAAGGGAGCAGTAAGTGGTAGTGGGGGGCACAAGGGCTCATCTGAATTTCAAGTTTGTTTCCTCACATAATAGGAGACAAATGTGTATTGTGTTCCTGACATATCCTAGGCATTGTGCCGGTCTGAGGTTTCTCTTCCCTTTGTTTTTAGTAGGATGGGGACCCTGAAGCCTCTGAAATACTGCTGAGTTTCTCAATGGCCAGTGTTGGTTACTTAAAAAAAAATTCACAACTGGTCCTTTATATGCTTCAAAGTTTCTAAAATAGTGCTGTGCAGTAGAAATACAATGCAAGTGACCATATGTAATTTTAAGTTTTCTAGCAGCCACATTACAAAAAGTAATGTGTAAAGAAATTAATTTTGGCTGCGTGTTGATTCGAGCCTATATTCCCAGCACTTTGGGAGGCTGAGGCAGGAGGATCACTTGAGGCCAGGAGTTTGAGAGCAGCTTGGGCAACATAGTGAGACCCTGTCTCAAAAAAGATTTTTATTTTTTGATGATTTTATTTAACCTAGTAAATATTTCAATATGTAGTCAATATAAAAACTATTGGATATTTACTTTGTTTTTTTCATACTGCATCTTCAAAAATTGGTATTTTATGTTTACATCTCAATTTAGACAAGGCACATGCCAAACCAGTAACCACAAGTGGCTAGTGGCTACCGTATAGGACAGTGCAGCTCTAAAACAATACGGGGGAGAGTGATTAAAGTGGGTACCATGCAAATGCGGATGGTTTTTTTCTTTTTTCTTTTCTTTTTTTTTTTTTGAGACACAGTCTCACTCTGTTGCCTGGGCTAGAGTGCGGTGGCGTCAGCCTAGCTCGCAGCAACCTCAAACTCCTGGGCTCTAGCAATCCTCCTGACTCAGCCTCCCAAGTAGCTGGGACTACAGGCATGCACCACCATGCCTGGCTAATTTTTTCTATATATTTTTAGTTGGCCAATTAATTTCTTTCTATTTTTAGTAGAGGTGGGGTCTTGCTCTTGTTCAGGCTGGTTTTGAACTCCTGACCTTGAGCAATCCTCCTGCCTCGGCCTCCCAGAGTGCTAGGATTACAGGTGTGAGCCACTGCGCCGGGCCAAATGGGGATGAGTTTTAAAAGTTCATCTGTGGATATACATAGGTACATCTTCTTACCTCCAATACACCAGAGCTAAATAAGCCTCATTCTTTTTGATTGTGCATCAAAGCTGTGGGTTAGAGCAGGGTTCGCCAACCTTTTTGGCACCAGAGACCGGTTTCATGGAAGACAATTTTTCCATGGATGGGGGGCAGTAGTGTGTGTATGTGTGTGCGCGCACGCTTGCGTGTGTGTAGGTTGGGTGGTATGTGAGTGATGGGGAGCAGCTGTAAATACAGAGGAAGCTTGCTCGCTTGCCCGCTCTCTTCCTGCTGCACAACGCACACAGCTCCTAAGTTTCATGGAAGACAATTATTCCATGGATGGTGGGAGTGGGGGTTGGGCGGTGGTGGAGCTTAGGCCGTGATGCGGCACCCGGTTCCTAACAGGCCACTCACTGGTACTGGACCACGGCCGGGGGGTTTGGGGACCACAGGCTTAATATGTCCAAACTTACAAAACTACCATCTTTCTCTTCCCCTTCTTCTGAGGTTAAAAGAATATGCTCCCTACCAAAGCTTGAAATCTATTAAGAATTAACAAAAGACCTTAGCTGGTTGAGGATCCTGTGATTAAAAGCTAGGGAAGCCCATCCCAACTGCGGCGTTGTGTAGCAGCCAATAAATAGTGGTGGCTATATTTATTTATTGCAGGAATGAACGCCCAAAATTTTACATGGAGCTTCTCTTAATTCAGTTCCTAATATATGTTAAAATGTTAATAATACAAATAAATAATTTCCAAGCACTTCATCTGAAATAGCTGCATTTGGATATTCCTGGCATTTGTTAGGCTAACCTGGATTTACAATCTGTTTCCACTTTGTAGTTAGATAGTAAGTGATAATATAAATGTTTAAGTGAGTTTCCTGGTATGGAAGGGGAAAAGTTGACAACAAGAGCATAAAGTCTACCAGATCAGACTTTAGCCCCAATGAAAGCAAGTATTTCCCAACACCGAGTCTCTCTGATACCACTGTGGCTGAAAGTTTGTTTTGTTTGGCAACATGGAGTGAAATATTAACAGTTCTGTGACGAAAGAGCCCTTGGAGTTGAAGTTTTGGAGAAAAACGATTCATTTGGCTTGGCTTGTATTTTCTGTGTGACTATAACAACATTTTCTGTGGCCTTTTTTATTTAAAAATCTGAAAACTGATTTAGTAGTAGAGGATGGATGTTGATTTCTAGCCTGGGTGACTCCAACCTATCTCCAGCACATGAATCCGACCACTTATTTGTAAGATGCCAGAGAAGCACATCACTCAGCTTTAAAAAAAAATTTTCTTAAGAATCTTGGGGGTAGACCTCTAGATTAAAGGTACAGATTCAGGAAAAGTTCACTCATTCTCTTTTGCCTTGGCCCTTCCCTTTCCTGAGAGAAGGAAAAGAATGGAACAGTGTCTGAGGCTCTGTTAGCATGAAGGTACAGGATTGTTCCTAAGAAGGACACACCAACTTGGCAACTAAGCCCAAATTCTGCCCTATTGCTCTTATAAAAGGAGCCTTCCCCTAACAATTAAGCTATCTTCTCCAGCATCTGAATTAATTCCTTTTCTCCGTATTTCGGGACCAGTAGCATCTATGTATTTAAGCAGGAAAATCAGTTTAATCTGCTAAATAGAAATTACACTCCAAGCTTCATTTTAGTGTAGATATTATTGAACAGCCCTAGGTATAGACGTGGACACTGACTGAGCTCTTCCTCTGTCCTTTATCCTTTTTTTTTTTTTAAGACCAAGATCAAAACCACCTGGGAAAAAAATCAAGCTGGAGAGCCCTTTCTTGTTCTTTCCATCCATCCCACGCCAAGGTGTTCCCTTCAGTTCATCCTATTGGTATGTTTGATTTTGAATACCTTATAAGTTAACTGTCCAACATATGTTAACTAGGCCTGGCTTAGGCTTTATAACCTGTTTAAAAATGCCAGTTTATAAACCACAGCCTAGAAACTTGAGTGGGCTAGGTTGCTGACTCTGACATCGTTATGGATGACTCAAATACCTACCTACACCTGTTCCAAAGAGGTACAATGGGACCCACAAGAAAGCATACTGTGATTTACAGCACCCACCCTTTCCAATTACCAGTACTGTATTGCACACACTTTGATCTCACTGAAAGGTTAATGTGAACTGCCAGCATGGCCGTGAAAGGGAGGTGGAGATGGAGAGATGATTATGAATTCATGAGTGGACAATATCCCAAAATGTGTTGAATACTTGTTTATTAGACACCAGGCCTTTTCACATTTGTCCTCTTGTTTGATGCTCATAACAACTGGGGGCAATTGGACATTGCATCTTATAAGTGAAGTAGAATCAGAAATTAAATGACATGCTCTAGGTCCCCACTGCCACCATTGACCATTCAAAAAATATTTCTTGGCCAGGCGCAGTGGCTCACGCCTATAATCCTAGCACTCTGGGAGGCTGGGGCGGGAGGATCACTCAAGATCAGAAGTTCAAAACCAGCCTGAGCAAGAGTGAGACCCCGTCTCTACTAAAAATAGAAAGAAATTAATTGGCCAACTAAAAATATATAGAAAAAATTAGCCGGGCATGGTGGCTCATGCCTGTAGTCCTAGCTACTCGGGAGGCTGAGGCAGGAGGATCGCTTGAGCCCAGGAGTTTGAGGTTGCTGTGAGCTAGGCTGTCGCCACGGCACTTTAGCCCAGGCAACAGAGTGAGACTCTGTCTCAAAAAAATATATATATATATATATTTTGGAATCTATGTCTGAAGCACTGTTCCACGTACAGGAGATAGATGCTGTGGTCAATGAGACAAAGACCCCTGCCTTCACAGAGGTTACATTCTTTTTTGTTGTTGTTTTTAAGAGATAGGGTCTTGCTCACCCAGGCTGGACTGCAGTAGCATGATCATAGCTCACTGAGGCCTCCAACTCCTGGGCTCAAGAAACCCTCCTGCCTCAGCCTCTTGAGCAGTTGGGACCACAGGCATGCGCCACCAAGCCCTGCCAGAGGTTGCGTTCTACTAGGGAGAGGCAGATGTTATACCTGTAAATACAAATTCAGATAGTGATTAAGTACTGGGAAGAAAAGCTAATGGGATAGCGTGATTGACTGAGACAGGGTAGGGTGGTTGGAGAAGACCTGTCTGAGGAGGTGATACAAGCTGAGACCTGAATGAGTAAAAGGAGGCAGAACATTCCAACCCCAGAGAATGAGTTCAGCTCATTATTTGGAAGGAGGAAAGAGGGCAGTGTTGAAGGGGGGAAGCCATAAGAGGTAAAGCAGGGGCCAGTTCATGAAGGTTGCATAGCCCAAAGGGAGACAGGGTTTTATTCTGAGATGAGAAGATGTTGAGGAATCTTAATCACGGGAGAGAAGTGCTGACTTAACTCCTAAGTGGCAAAATCAGGGCTGGGAGACAGATAGGACTGTAGGGTCACTGCATCACGCCACAGCAGAAGATGCTCCCTTACCCGCCCTTTTCCCAAGTGGAAGTGTAGGGATATTGGGTCCACAGCACCCCGGAGCTGGCTCTGCAGTGCTCCAGGATTTGGACTTCTCTTTCCTAGTTTCCTTGCTTTCGTAAGAAACTTGGTTTGTGGGATTCATATAAACAGTGATATGGCTCTTTGTGTTATTTTAGTCTAATCTGGTTCGAATGACCTTTTCCTGTCATCACTGAGAAAATTCTCAGATAATAGGACCCAATACCACAAAGGAAACAAGCTTCTCACTGACGACCAGGCCAGCGTTGCTCTGTTTTTTTCTTCGCTAATACCTATAGGGGGCAGGGTTGCTCAGATAATGAACTAGAGGTACATCTGAGTTTTTAATTTTCTAAAGAGCTAGTTGATTACACATATCCTTTTAATTGGATGCCTCTTGGTGACTTCTTTACTGGATACTGATTTTGCTGATGGGTAACCTGAATTCAACAAGTAAATTTCACATAAATTTATAGATTAGCTAATATGCCCTGGCATTGTAGGATTGACAATCACCCAATCCAGCTGCTTGCATCCAGGCAGGTCTACATTTCAAATCATCCTGAGAGAACTGGTAGCAGAAAAATGGGAGACTCAGTTATTAAGGGGATATGGGACCCTAACCTAGCCATGAGGATAGGGGCCCCAGCCTTGGTGTCCAGGGTCTTAGTTCATCTTCTGGGTTTCAGATACAGGTGCAAAAGTACAGGGGCAACTGTGGGGCTAAAGGAAAGGCAGTTGCAGGCTACAGCATAGGGATCTAGCCAAGCTACATGGAAATTGGCTCCTTTTCTGCTTGTTATGCTGGCATACATTGCTTCTCTAGTCTAGGTAAGTAGGTACATCTTGCAGTCCTAGCTCTTCTCTCTGCCATGCCACTACTAACTGTTGGTGTGGGTCTGATGGTGATTTCATAGCCACATATGCTCTGGATTGCAGCAAAGTCCAGGGATTTTTCAGGACTGCAGGTGCATGCCTGTGGAGCCTGACTTATCCACAGAGGTGTCTTCTCAGGCTAAGTAACAAGTTTTGGGACAAAGCCCTAGTTCAATGTGTGTGGAAAGAGCTACCTGTTCTAACCTTGCTTCCTGACTTGCTATGATAAAGAGCTCTGTATAGCATATTTGATACAGAGCTTAGTCCTGCATAAGGCACTCGACCAGGAAAGTTAACTCCTAGGGGGTTCCTCACCCCCTAGCACCACCAAACTTCCCTCTATCTTTGCTCCTTCAAAAAAATCTATTCACCTGGAGATCCAACTGACTCATTAGAATTATGTCTAGACAAGGACACATGGCCCCAGGAACTTTGTTTAAGAGGCAATATAGGGGCCCAGGGCCTTTACAGTAAGGAGCAACAATGATTCTATTGAGCAAATGGCCCATGGAGAGGTGGAATGGGGACCTAAAGGTGTAGTGAAAAGAAACAGGTTTATGAGCCAGTCAGACTTACATTCATATTCCTTTTACAAGCTATATGGTTTTAGATAAGACACTTATCCTTTCTGAGTCTGAATTTTCCTTTCTGAAGGTGGGGATAATGATGCCTACTTTGTTGGGAGGCTTTGAGACCACATATGTAAATTTCCTAGCCCTTTAATAGTAGAGACATTTTATTGAGCTATTATTAATGAGGTAGGAAATCAGTACTGCCTAGCATGGGAGGAGGTGGCCAGGCCAACCTCCAATGGCTGTGAAGTCTGTGCATCTGATTTTGAGGCATTTAAAAAAGTCTGAGTATGTGGTCTGGGATACCAGCTTCAGTAAAGATGAATACATCTGGCCAATATTCTTTGGATTCACAAGGAAGTCTACTAGGCTTTTGTGAAGATCACAGTCAGGGAGACAGACACAATTGCTCTAGAATAATACCTGTCTGTTGTGAGACAGTAGGAAAAAAAACTAAAATTCCCATATAACAGCATACTAGGTGTACTACGATTACCCCTAATTGCCTGTGAAGCAACAAATCAATGGCTGGACATTTGTTGCTATGGCAACCTCTTTTTTTGCTCAGCATCTAGTTAGAGACTACAACAGGAACTGGACAGGCAGATAATTAGATGTACTAGGTGCAAAACAAAACAAAAACCAGAAAACTCATAAACAACCAAAATTCTGCTGGCGAAATGGAATAATTGGCAAAAGCATCTTACAACAGTTCTTTTAAAACTTGCATGTGTCTCAACAAAGATTCCATACACACCAAGTGATGCTAAAAAAAAAAAAAAGAATTCTTTGATACAGCTGGAAAAGATTAAGAAGGGAAAGAAATGTGAAAAGTATAGATCTTAGGCCCAAGAAAATCTCTTACTGGAAACCAGGGCCTCCCAGAATCTTACCTAGAATTTCTCCTCTTTCCTCTCCTAAAATTTAGAGGTCCTCTTTGCAAGGAATAGCAGCCCCCAGTTATTCTTTATCAACCTTTTAGACACAATCTAGGAACCTTTTATTTGTAATCAGCATCCCCAGGTCTGAGTTGAACTGAGATTTTCCTTTGTTCTTCTAAAAGGAGTAAAGCTACTCCTGGGTCAGGGAAAGCCTGCAAAAACTGCTGATGCAATGCATTCAGAGTGAACCTCTCCTCATGTTACTCCACCCACCACGCAAAGCCCTGGTAACTTTCCTTAACATGCCCAGATTGTTCAAGGCTTCACCCCTCAGAGATCATAGCTGAGGAAAAAAAAAAAAAAGCACTATTAGACCCTTCATTATTCTCTTTCTAGTTAACACTGTTCCACTTTACCTACCCCCATAATATTGTTCCTTTGTGTAGAATTGTTTATCTTTTGATTACAGAAGAAATTTCCCCATGGGTTTCACTATTCCCCATACCCCAATGACTCAAATCTATAACTCTGGATTTGACCCCTCCCTGGAGATTTAGATACTTTTTTTATCCAGTTGTTTGCTGAGCATCTCAACCTGAATATTCTGCAGACACTCAGGATTCATGGAACATTCTCCTCCTATCTCAATAGGTGGTACTATATAGTGTTCGGCAGCGGACTTGACCTGCTAGGCCTACATAAAAAGTGGGCTGTTTGTCAACAGAGAAGATCATGAAATAGGCAAGAAGCTTCTATGAGATCTTGAACATGACTACACCAGAACTTAAAGCTTACTGTAGAGAGTCAGGAGCTGATGCTAGAAAATCTACCCTAGTAATATATATCTAATGTATAGCTACTGAAAAAAAGTTAAGCCATCTAGAGGGGGGGAAGTCAGTAGGGAAGAGAGACTCTCGGGGGAAATCTGACCAGCAAGAAGAACTAGAAGAACTGTGGTATACGGGAATGTGATGGAAGGGTGGGCGAGCTGACACTGGAAAACACACTGGTGAAAGTTAGTGAGTTTGGAGAGCCCCAAAGGAGTTTAGATCTTAGACTTAGGTCATTAATGAAGATTACAAGGTCTCAGTGCTACCCTAACAGTTGTGTAACATTGGGTCAGTTACCTACCCTTTTGGCATCTCAGTATCCCTATCTGTGAAATAAGAGATTTGGATTAATTTTTTCCAGCTAATTCAATTTTTAATTTTTTTGTGATAATTATAAATTCACAGGAAATTAGAAAGATATTAATAGTAGAGAGAGTCACTCAGTTTCCCCCAATAGGAATGTCTTACATAACTCTAGTGCAATATCATAACCAGGAAATTGATACTGGCACAATGTGTGTGTGTAGTTCTATGCCGTTTTATCACATGTGTAGACTGATATAGTCACCACAGCTATCAAGATACAGAACTAGTCCATCACCCCCAAAGATCTCCCTCACGCTACCCATTTATAGTCACACTCATACCTGCTTCCTCCACCACCACCCACCAACCAAACCCTAGTAATCACTAAATCTTTTCTCCATCTCTATGATTTTGTCGTTCTGAGAATGTCATATAAATGGAATCACACACTATGTGATTTTCGAGATTGGCTTTTGTCATTCATTTTAATGCCCTTGAGATCCATCCAAGTCGTTGCATGTATGAGTAGTTTGTTCCTTTTTAATTGCCAAGTAGTATTTCATTATATGGATGTACCAGTATGTTTAAGTATTCACCTGTTGCAGGACATTTTGGTTGCTTCCAGATTTGGGGTATTACAAATAATTCCACAATCATGTAAAGGTTTTGTGTGGACATAAGTTGTTTCTTGTTTGTTTATTGGTTTGTTTTTTGAGATAGAGTCTCACTCTCTCGCTTGGGCTAGAGTGCCATGGCATCAGCCTAGCTCACAGCAACCTCAAACTCCTGGGCTCAAGCGATCCTCCGAAACTCCTGGGCTCAAGCGATCCTCCTGCCTCAGCCTCCCGAGTAGCTGGGACTACAGGCATGTGCCACCATGCCTGGCTAATTTTTTCTATATATTTTTAGTTGTCCAGCTAATTTCTTTCTTTTTTTTTAGTAGAGACGGGGTCTTGCTCTTGCTCAGGCTGGTCTCGAACTCCTGAGCTCAAACGATCTGCCCACCTGGTTCTTCCAGAGTGCTGGGATTACAGGCATGAGCCACCGATATTTTTCATATATTGTCATAAGATTTTTTATATACCTTTTTTTCATACTCAGTCTT
>CAUYRT010073103.1:0-17006 GCA_963574885.1 Lepilemur ruficaudatus
TGTAGTCCCAGCTACTTGGGAAGCTGAGGCAGAAGGATTGCTTGAGCCCAGGAGTTTGAGGTTGCTGTGAGCTAGGCTGATGCCATGGCACTCTACAGCCCGGGCAACAGAGTGAGACTCTGTCTCAAAAAAAAAAAAAAATGACAACAGCTCTACACATGAGGGTGATTGTGCTCTCCCTGAGTTAGCGGTAGGGACGGTATGGCTCAGGGAAGTGCCCTGCCTGGGATCGCACACTCAGAGAATGGCGCACTTGAGACTCAGAGCCTGCTAGGGTGGATTTCGGGCCCCCGCGCTGCCTGCCCAGGGCACTCTGGGGCCAGACCTCCCACAACCCCAAGGAGTGGCCCCGACTCACATCTTGCCGAGTTGTCGCATAGTGAAGGATCCCGTCCTCGAGCACGAAGTATCTCTGTGATGTTGCCCAGGAGGGACGGGACCCAAGAGGCCGAGAGGAAAGGGTGTGAGAGCAACCACACACTCGGACTTTTCTTCCCCTTCTCAACACACAAACACTCTGGACTGCCCGGCAGCCTCCCCTATCTTGCCCCCACATCTGGACCCTCCCTGTGCCCTGCCCCCCTACCTTGTGCCAGCCCTTCAGAGGCCACTTCCTCTTTTTGAGCAGGTGGCCTTCCTGCCTCTCAGGTGTGATACCCTCTGCCGCCAGCCTGCCCCGAGGCTCCTCCACTACCTCCCACAGCTCAGAGGCCTGCAGTCCAGGACAGGACAGAGGGAGGGGAGCACCGGTGAGTCCACCACGTCTGCCCCTCCCGCTCCGGCCCAGGCCAGGCCTGCCCCCTACCTGCCCCCTGTTCGCTGTCCCACCCTCAGACCTGCTGGGCACTGCTGGGCTTTGAGGACCGGGCACTCTCGGCCAGGGAGGGAGAGTCCCTCTCTTGGAAGTCCATGGAGAAGAGAAATGCCACTCCCTGCTGAGGATGTAGGGCAGAAGGGGAAGGATGTCACCTGGTCCTGGGGGGGCCCTTGAAGCAAGAGAGAGATCACATTAACACAGAACCTTCCTGCTATTACTTCTTCCCACCTCCAATTGCTCTTGCATCCTCTGAGATAAGGCTGGTCAACACATCCTCACATGCCATGCCTCTTCCAGAGTTGTCCCTCTGCCCCCACTCCACCCTGGGCAGGTATCCCTGCCTACACCCTCTCCTATGGCCACTGCTCAGAGAGGTGAACCAGCGCACAGCAGACAGGCCGGTGCCAAGAGAAAACCACAGGAAGTATGGCCAGCCCCACCTTGGGCACACATTCCAGGGCTCTGGAAAACAGCGCTTTCTTTGGAGGATTCCCTGGGGGTGCTCAGAGGTGAGGCTGGGGAGGGAAGGAAGAGGCTCCAGGACAAGATGGGGCTCAGAGACTGGACAAGCAAGACCTCAGTCCAGTGGCCTCTTCCTTCATCCCCTCCACCACCAGGGCTTGGAGACTCCTCTCCACGATCCCCCTGCAGAGAATCCTCCACTCCCCACCCACTGGTCTTCACATCCTCTAGTTCTTGGGTTCCCATTTTCTGCTTGGGGAAACTGAGGCCTGACATAGCTCCCTTTTTCTCTGTGCCTCCTCCCACCAAACATACCCCTAGGAGTCCCACCTTGGACCCTCAGTTCCCCCCTCCACCCTCCAATCCTTACCACCCCCTTTCTACCATCCCAATCCTTGGGGCTCCTGAGAAATGCCACCCACCCAGAGCAAGCAGGACACAGGGCTGATGGAGACCCTAAGCGTGGGAGAAGAGGTGGCCAAGAAGATGCAGAGGTCTGCACAGGTCCCGCAGTAGTGCCCACAGGCGCCCTTGGCACCAGCCCTGGCCATCCTGGCTCCGCTGGGAGATCAATAATGCATGAGGCTCTGTGTGTGTGTGTGTGTGTGTGTGTGTGTGTGTGATGGGGGAGGGGACAGGAGGGGCGAGGCTGGCCTGAGGCTGAGGAAGCAGCTCAGATCTTCTTGTGGAGCTAGCAAGCACTTGAGGAGCTGAGACCCTGAGGGGGCAGGGTAAGGGTGGCTGGGAGATTGGAGCAGACGGGCCCATGTAGTGAGAGGTTGATCCAGGGAGGAAACTCCTGCATTCAGCCATTGAAAGTTCCCAAACTCTTCCGGTATTTGGGTATCTCTGTGCCCTCATCCTGGCCCCGTGGCATCCTGGCCCCCGCTGCTTGTGGTGGAGGGGAGGCTCTGTCAGTAGGAAGGTGGGGGATCGAGGTGAGCCAGGTGGGTGCCCCCCTCCACCTCCATTCCCGCCCCTATCTCCAGAGGAGCAGACCCACCAGCTTCAGGTGGGAGGAAGCTCTTCTCGCAGAATGTCAGCTGATGCCATGCGGCCCCCTTACCCCAGGGTCCATGGACGCCTGTGTTCCTTGGCCCTCGCGGCGCTCTGCCTCTGAGTCACCGTCTCCGAGTCACCGGCTCCCTCCTCACGGAGCTGAGCAGTGGCAGCAGCTGCTGCGGGAACCAGGAAGGAAGGCGACGTCGGAGCCTCCCCTCTAGCCGGATCTCTCCACCTCCCCCTCCCCCATCCCCTCCTCCCGCCAAGCTCCGGGCGGCCGCTCAGCTCTGCCCCCCTGCTCCCCGGAGGACTCAGGGCTTAGCAGACTCCCCCAGCACCAATGTGGCTTGGGAATCGGGACACAGTCCCCACTGGGCATGGTTCCAGTTAGATGAGAGAACTGGGAATTGTGGGCCTCAAGCCAACGGTGGTAAAGGATTTATTCACACTAGCGTGGCCTTGACCCTGTTAGTGCCCAAGGCCATTTCCTTATTAACCCTGCCTCTCATTTTACATCTGAAAATAGACTGCAAAATTTAGAGCCAGCAAAGGTATCAGGTTGACAGGGAAGAGACAGAGCCCCCTCTGGGACCACAAGAGAGAGTGCCAAGAGCACACTCAGCAGGGGCAGTCAAGGCGAAGGAGGGACAGCCAGCGTCCCCATACTAAGGCCATTTACAGGGGTGATCCCCCACCAGGTCTGGCCCCCTTGGGGTCTGGAAGTGCCAGTGCAGTAAAATAAAACCCGAGCGCCTGCAGAGTCTAGATGGAGAGCAGGTCTAGGGCAGCCAAAGCTGCAGGCTGGAGCTGACTTTGGTACCCTCCTTTCCCTTTCAGAGAATCTTCCCCTTCTTCTGGAGTATTGTGTTCAGCTTTTCCAAAGAAAAACCCGCTCTTGAGAAAGATCTACAATTCATTCATATGAACGTGGCACAGAGTGCAGCTTTAAGTGCAGTGAAGTTTTCTTTCTGGAAAGAAGTGGGCTTTTAACGTTGGGGGCTCAGGCACCACCAGCAGGTGAAGGATGCAATTCGAGGTTCTTCTCTGGTCCCAAAATCATGTAAGCCACCTGCTCCCTCCACCTTATCCCCATGTGAGCTTGGTTTGTATATCAGGGTCACACACCTCTCAGGGACGCCTGCCCCCTTGGCTCCATTCAGAACCTTTGCTCCAGCCACCCCAGGGGGAGGCGTTGTTAGCAGCTGGCAGGGCTCTGGGAAGTAGAGAGGGTCACAGCGCAGCGCTGGGCAGACCAGATCTGGCATCCAGGAACCTCAAGGGCCTTTTAATTCACTTCACAGTGATTGAACATCACTGGGCTTACAGCTGGGCACTGTGGGAAGTTAGCCCTGGCCCAGGCCACGGAAAAGCTGCGGCAGGTCCTCCCTGCCAGACAGTGCCTGTCCAGGAGTAAGGAAGCTGTGGCACTGCTCCAGGAAGGAACGCTGACAGCCACCCTCCCGCTATCACCCTGGATCCACCCAGAACTTGCTCCAGCCAAGGACAACAGCAGGCTGCTGGTTAAGCATCCTATCTCCTTTATTAGGAACTTCTGGATCCCCAAGACTTGGGTGAGGCCTCCTACTCCAGTGCCCCAGAACCCTTTATCAACAGAGAATCCTGGTTTCCTTCAGGCCCTTTTGTTCAGAACCGCTTGAGACATTTTAGCTACTGGACACCGCTGTTAGCTGCCTTCAACAGGCCAAGCACAAAAAGATGGCATTTGTGGGAACAGGTACAGGGAAGAGGAAAGATTTTCTTGGAAGGGCAGTGAGAGTCAGAAGAGAGAAGACAGAGATGCCCTGAGGTAAGTGTAAGGAGAATGCATTTCATTTTATCATCAAGCAGTGCTCCCAACCTTTCCACAACATGGCATGGCCCGCGGGCAGAGAACTGCCATTCAAGCATACCCGGGACCCACTTCTGGGTACCCTCATGAGGAAGCTCTGGTGTAGGAATTCAGGGTGTGCCTTCAGAGCAGAGAGCCTGGTTCAAGTCCCTGATCTGCCGCTTACTGACTACATGACCCTGTGCAGGCTATTTAACTTCTTCTCCCTTCATTTTCTTCTCTGTGAAATGGGCAAACATGGAGAGGAGTAAAGGAACTAACGCGGGTATGGCACTCAGCACAGAGCTGGCCTGGCCACGGCAGGCTCTCAGTTCGGCTGAGCTACTGGAGCAGGCTGTGCCCTGAGGGGATGGGCTGAGGAGCCACGTGCAGCAAGGGACAGTGAATAAGGAGGCCAGGCACAAGACTTCATCGTCTCAGCTTCTTTGCCTTGGACCTGGAGAGCTGGGAAAGACTGTGTTCCTATCAGGTCCCAAGTTGGGAAAACTAAGGACAAGGCCAGTGACTAACAGCCTCCATTCCGAAATGGAATCCAATCCCTCTGCATCTCCAAGTGGCCCTGTACCCGAGGAGGTTGTTGTTAGTGGAAGCCAAGTAGCACATGCCACTCCCCCACCCCAAGTTCTTCCACATCTCCCACGGAGGACAGCACGGCCAACAGGGCGGAGCATGTTCACGGGCAGGGCTGGGGAGAACAGGCTCTCTATGAGTCCAGAACAGGGTCAAGGGTATCTGGCTTCTCGCTGGCTGATACGACAGAGTCCCCTTCGTGTTGCTGTCTGACGTACTGGTCCAACAAGGCAGTCAGCTGGAGGGGCTGGTGCTGAAGCAAGCAGTGGGTCTGGGCTGTGAGGAGGGTGAGGCCTCCTACCAGCTCCCCCTGCACCACGGCCAGTTTGGGCAGCTTGGAGTAGTTGATGAAGCCCTGCCTGCTGAGGATGGTGTCATCGATGCAGCCACCTGGAAGAACACAGGGTCAGCGGGGCTCCCTGCTAATGCCTATCCTCTCTGAAAACAATGTTCAGGCCCTAGGAACTTGCTCTCCATTGCTCTTCTCCACCCCCCACCTTCCCCGGAACCTGGCTTCCACGGCGCCCTGCCCCACTTCCAGTCTGCTTGGCATCCATCGCCCCCTTTCTGACTTTTCTCAGAAAACTCTTACATAATATATCCACCGGGCCCCGACCCGCTTTAAGTCAGTGTTTCCTAAACTTTCTCAAAGATAAGAATCATGAAATGGAATGCACAGCATTCTCTACAGAATAAGTTCCTCCAGTGAGTCTTAGCATCAGGGGAATCTACGAAACACTGCCCATTGTCCCTTAGGACCTTTCACTTGGGCTACTTGTTTTAAATGTCTTCATCCATGTAGGTTTCAGCACCCACTACCCCACTGATAGACTCAAGGTGCCTGATTTTCTCCCTTTGCCTCCTCCCCAAGCCCTGTCTCTGCCTTTCCTAGTCTTTCCTCCAGTGCAGAAGTGACCTGGGATATTGAGACAACAGGTGAGTGGGAGTGACACAGGTAGCCCTCAATCAATGTGCTGTTGACTCAGGTCCCATCTGCAAGAGGACGTTCCCTCCACAAATGCCCACAGTTTTGCCCAGACGAGGCTAGCAGATGGCACCAGGCTGGTGTAGCACCTGCTCCACCACCACCACCCCTAACTGGCATGGGTGCCTGCTCACCCAGCAGTGGCAGGAAAGGCACACTCCTTAAGATCCGGACCATCTCCCTGACCTTGGGCTCTTCACTGACCAGCAGCAGGTTGTGCCCCACAAAAAGAGGTAGCAGGTTTTGGTACTTGGAATCCTCCAGGAAGGGCTTTAGGACCTACGACAGCAGGAAAAAATGGCTTATCAGGGACAAGCTGAAGAGTTGTCACAGGCTGTGTCAGGCTGAGGGTGCAACCCAAGGAGCTTCTCAGCTCCTAATCGCATTTTAAGCACAGACTAGAGGGTGGCTTGTGGAGGGGGAAAGTCAAAAGTATCATATCTAGGGAGCAGATGCTGAAGTCTGAGTCTGGTGGGGATGGGAGGAAGACAGGCAACCCATGCCAGGGGGCCCGCTCCCTACCTGGTTGGGGAAGATCTTCATCAGGATCTTGTGTTTCCGTAGCTGGTGCCGCATAAGCAGCTTGTCCTCCGCACTCATAGCCACATTCTGGCAGACAGCAATCATCCGGTTGTCTCGGAAAACTGCTGCTATCTCCCGGCGAAGGAGCCGGATGAGGCCTGTCTCCTTAAGTCGGGAAGGGATGACCAAGGGAACATCAGCTGTCGTTTCTACTGGCACCCTTGCTCCTCCAGTACAGGTGCAAGGGCTTCCAGTGATGCCCAAATGTGCGAAAGATAGGATAATTGGGCCCCTGACTCTCAGAGACGTCTAACATCGACCACTCTAACCTTTTTGTTTTCATTAGATAATTGCAGTTTTTAGAGAGGTGTTTTTCAAGCCTGAGACCACTTAGCTCCCCAGCACACGACAGGTCAGCAGCATGCCCAGTCAACACTGTTGGACAATAATATTGTCAAAATTACTTCAATCATCAATCTGACTCTATACTAATGTTTAATTATTTTACCAATTACAAACACAAGATAACTCTTGCAGTGTTGGTTTAAAATTGAGACATTTTCACAGAACAAGACTTCATTTTCTTTAGACAATATTTCTTGAAGTTGAGAACTTGTGGACCCAAGAATATGACCTCTGTAAACACTGTTTAAGAGCTTTGTTTTCCCAAAGCAATGATTCTAGGATTTATTTAAACAGAGAACTACCTGGAAGTCATGGTGTTCTTTGCAGAATTCCATGAAAATATTAATATATATACAAGGTAAAATTATGGAAGATAAGCTATTATGCTAAACCTAGGTTCCAGCTCTGCCCTCTCCAATATAATAGCCACTAGCTATTTATATTTAAATTAAAATTAAATACAATTAAAAATTCAGTTTCTCAGTCACACTACCTTCATTTCAAGTGCTCACAGTTATGTATGGTTACTGGCTATCATGTTGGACAGCAAAGATGCAGGGAAAAAGGGGAAGGGAGGGAAGACACGGCAGCGGCAGGCCCACAAGGAGGTCAGCTACTCCTCCCTGCGGAGCCAGGTCCCTAAGATAGGGGTCGCCACAGAGGATAAGAAAATTGACAGGAAATAGAAAGAATAAAAGAATACACAGAGACTAAGGTACAGTTTATAGTTTTATATAAAAAGATCGGAATAATCACAGTGGGGTACTTAGGCGGCTAGTCAGATCCCTGTGACTGTCTAGCAATATGGTTAAATTCACATAGGTTTATATAATCACAGATCTCAATTACTAGTTGTCAGGGTAACACATTTGCATATCAGGGAATGCAGTTGCTAGGGGAGCAGGATTACACAGGTAGTGGGTTAGGGTCAAAAATCCTCTCAAAGAGCTACTAACAAATCTTTAGGTGAACAAACAGGTACAAAGTCTTTCAGGGCTAATTTCTAAGAGGTAGTCATCAATTAACAAGTATAACAATAGAGGTATAGTGACTCTATATTTCTTTAATTTAGTTATTGTGGACTTAAAGGTAAACAGACAGTCAGTCAGGAGTGAACAGGAAGACTGATTTTATACAAATAGGTTGTTTATAACACAGAGGCATGTCTCTGGGCAAAGCACACTCATTGTTTCTGGCTCCCATCCTGTGGGCCAGGTATTTACCTTGCCTTGCCTTTTAAGGCACAGTAAGACCCGACAGAGAGATAACTGTTAAGCCTCCTGGAAAACAACCCTACCGGGGATTTGAGAGCTCTCCCATGATAGCAGCCTCTGATAAGTGAACCACTGAGTTCACATATTCCTTCTGGGCAAAACCCTGCAAACTCTTGTTTCTGTCTTTAATATAGCAATATTGGGCAATACAATAAAATAATGATCTTATGAGCCATATTTCATTAATTCCTCAATCATATTTCTCAACACATGTGACCTTAGGTCCAGTTGGCTTTGTCATCATCCATAAAATTCAAATCAATAGTCACTTTTTAAGTGCCTCTTATGTGTATGGTACTGTTTAAGCACTAAGAGATTTAAAGAAATTCATACTCCCACGTAGTTTACAAGCTAGCAGGTCAACAGATAAGCCTGTAGCAAACTATAAGACAAAGCACGATAAGAGCTCAGGTTTGTAAAGAAATATTTGTTCTCTGTTTCAGGTGATAAAGGAAGAAAGTGAAGGAAAGCAACAACCACTACCATTCTTTTACTGTGATGTTACGTTTTCACAGATGAGAAAGAAAGGAAATGTTTGGTCATATAGCTAACAAATGGCGGAGGCAGAATTCAAACTCTGTCTAACCCCCAAGTTCATGCTTTCAACTTCAATACTAAATGCCTCACATTGTCTTAGCTGCTATAGTTTTCATATTGTACATCATGATATTGTTTTTCTTCGGCTGGAATGGATGCATTTAGGTATTATTTGGCTGCTTGGGTTTTCTTCTACAATTTCACTTTGATAGTAATCCTTACATAAAATTTCTTCCAGTTTCTTGATTTGAAGATCCGGCATAGAAAGAGTGACCATTAAACAGTAAATGAAGTCTTGCTGTCGGGACTGTATGGTAAGGATTATTTCCTGCTTACAAAATCACTTTATTGGCAGTATTGCCTTTCCTCGCTACTGGACAACATTTTATTAAGATATCTCAATATGCTTCCTATTTAATTAGCTATGAAAATGGTACACCACCTTCAGGAGCAAATACTCCTGAGAACTGAGCCACTTGGGGAGCCAATTCCCAGATCTGCAACTCCACAATGAGATTTTCTTGGGCAAACTTCTTCATGTTTCTGTGGTTCTCTTTATTTCCTTGGAAATTTGGGAACAGACAATGTTGCCTATACAATTCTGTCACTTAATTCCTTTCTATTTTGCATTATAATTATTTACAAACTAATTTTATTTGCTTTACTAGTGTATAAGCTACTTCAAGGCAACAGCTAATGTACTAATAGCATCTTGCATATGGCCAATAATTATTGGATGGATGACTCATAAAACTGAAATATTTTCTGTAAATATTTGTATGTTTAATGCTCAAGCAAAAGAGTAGTATTGGATTTAATTCAGCATAGCAATGAAAGCTTTGAAGAATAAACATTTTTAGTTTTTAAGCTCCTTGAAGGCAGAAGCTATGTACAAATGTCCTTTTTTTATGCTCAGGCAAGAGGGGAATATACCAAAACATATTTAATTAATGCACTTAAACATAAATTAATATAATTTATATTAATTATAATATAAAAATTAAAATAGTTTATCATGCAATTACCATTAAAAAAAATCTAAACTATGGCTTTGTATGGCATTTTGCCCCCTTCCACTTTTTCCTCCTCTCTGGCAACTGGAAGAGTCCCTTGAATGATCTCTTTAAATACTAAGCTTTCTCTATAGTACTTTGGTGTAAAATCTTTTTCTCCTTCTGAAAGCTGGAGGGAGCTTCCTGAATGATTGATTGGTGAGGTGTCCCCTGGACACACTGGTGCAAACACCATGCAACCACTGATTGATGTGCTCGTTCTTTCACGAACACATTCATTTTCTCTTCTCTAACACACAATTTATTCATCCCATGATGCACTTATGCATCCATTATCACTGTCTTTCAATTTTTAAGCAGGTGAAAAGATGAAAAGTTAATACTTATAAGGTGGTAAGGCAAGCCTGTCTTAAGTAAAAGAAATGATCTTCAGAAGAATATTTCTTCAAGGTTTTTTTTACCCTGATTAATTAGAAATTTAAAACAATTTTGAAATTGCAAAAGATAGTTTGGAATGGAGGAGTAAAGCTAGAGATAATTGTGTTGAGTCTGCTATTAATACCAGGGCTGAATTGGAGACCAAAATTCTAGGTAGAGTCCTATGAACCTGTGAACTTGGGAAGTCAATTAAACTTTTTGGAATTCAATTTTCTTGCCTGTAGTGTGGATTTAACTAGATGCCTTTGAAGGCTTCTTCCAGCAACAATGTTCTATGATCCTGTAACTACCATTGATAGGTAATAACATCATGAAGGAATCTGACACTCATGAAAAATTTAAACCAAAGTCGTCATACTTTTGGGCAGAGGCTAACCCTGGTATACTAATGTGATTTAAATATGAACTACATGCCTACTCAGAAAAATACGAACAATTTATAAAGGAATCTGTCATGTAACTTATGATTCTATAAAGCCAGAAACAATTCTGTAACCAACATATAGTTTAGGGACAAACATTAGTTTTATGAATATTGCAGGGTCATTGTTTGTTGTAAGAAAGGGAAACTGTCACGGCAAGTAGCAACTTAGTTTAAAAAATTGGTTACCCTCTGGGTTTACAAAGGAGAGAAAGCATTATCTGACAAAGGGAAGGTTGCTTTCATTTTCCAAGAAGACTTATTTCCATATGACTTACCACATCAATGAACTGCAGAACAGCTCACTCAAATCAACCAAATCAACACATTTTAACTTTTCATGAAATTAAGCATGTTGAAATGTCTTATGTCAAGAACCTCCCACAATAAAATAATGTGCAATGCTATCTGTAAGACATTACAGTTACAGAAGAAGGGTTAAGGAATATGAACCAGGATGTTCTCAAGCCAAATGCTAAGAGTCTTGAGAGGTAAGTTTCATCAGCAGGTTAAAACATACCGGTGACCATTTATTCTTCATTCATTAATTAAAATATTATTTGTTGGGCACTTGCCAGGCACTATTTCAAACACTCTTGTTAATTTTGTTCTTCCATATATTCTGGGGATGACACATATCCCAGTGATAATTTGGATATTCATTCAGTCCCCATACCCCACTCTCTTTCCCCATCAGTACCTCCCTTTCAAATAGTATTTTTCTTCAAAGCTCTGCCTGCCTTTTACTGAGCAATGGGATTAGTGCCAGACTGTAGTAAGCAATTTGTTCATCCTTGGAGAGCACATTTGCACTACCCCATGATACAAGCATTTAAATGATTTTATTCATTCACCTGCGTTGAACATTAAGGGGGTAAATTTTCAGTCCAGGGATTTGGCTTTAAAACTCCAATTGATGTTAATGAGAATTGGTAATGAGCCCCTTCTTCTTAATTAGTGGCACCATACCTGTGACTGTAGGAGGCATGGCTCAGACATGCGGAGCTTAACGAGGTGATAACAAGGAGAAAATGTTTAAGTCTGGATTTTGGCCTGGTCCATACTTTACTATGCAAACATACTTTAGGAGCTGATGCTTTAAAGTAAATTTATTACCTGGCTTTTATGGCTGTGTAGATTTTCCCTAAGAACAATTCATCTTTTCTATAAAAATACTCTTGTTCCATAGAAAAAGAGCGAGGCAGAAGAAGCTAAATCAAAGGAGCAAGAATATGATCAGATTTTCTCTCCTTGTTCATGTAGAGCAATTTTTATGTTGAAACAAACTATCTCTTGCTGATTCCATTTGCCTCAATTAAGAAATGCCACAGCTTATAAAGCTCATTCCACACGGAGGGGCAAAATTCCTTTCTTTAAGTAAATTGAACCTCTAAATATCATTCAGGATATTACAGGGATGATTCAAGGAAATAAAGAGTCTGACTTTTATAGCATCTTTCCTTGAATATTATATGATCGTTATGTTATGTTGGTAAAAACACAAGTTTTGATCTTGCATATTCTATCTGCTTGAGCTGCTTCTTACTGCTACAGCACATGACCTAATCTGGCAAGAATAAAATGATCACAGAATAATAAAATTTTCACTGTACCTAGCAAAGGACATAAAAGTTGGATTATTGATTCTGTTTGAATGATGTGCTGTGATTTCATATGCCAACAGAGTGGAGCACAAATCCTGGCCTGCCAGCTTTCATTACTGGAACTCACTTTCTTGCCACCAGGTAGCTTCTACCAAGTCACAAGATAAATCTAGATTTCTTAACTTACAGAAAATGAACCTCTTTAGCCCCAAGTAATTAATAGGAATTTCAGGACTATAGAAGATCTGCTTTCATTTGGGGGGAGGAGGGGAAACACCTTAACAGAGACCTTAAAGGACTTTCTCTAGTTTGTAATCATCTCTATACCCAAAGATATAGTAACATGCCCACAATTTATAAATCTTTACTGTATCTTTTCATCCCCTTGAAATACTAGTTTTGGTTCTTTTAACTGGTTTCACTGTGCTAGTTTCAAAAGTAGTGACAATAAAAGTAAAAACCTATGCATCAAAACAAGAAATAAGAATTAGGTAGAATGTCATATAAATCAGTTTTAGAGGATTTCCTTCCCATATTTCTTTTTAATTAATTTATTTTTAGAGGTAGGGTCTCATTCTGTTGCCCAGGCTGGTATGATTGTAGCTCACTGCAGCCTCGAACTCCTGGGCTCATGCAATCCTCCTACCTAAGCCTCCCAAGTAGCTAAGGCTACAGATGCACACCACCACAACTGGTTAATTTTTTACTCGTTTTTAGGAGAGGTGGGAGGGTGTTTCTATATTGCCCACGCTGGTCTTGAACTCCTGACCTCAAGTGATCCTTTTGCCTCAGCCTCCCAAAGTGCTAGAATTGCAGGTATGAGCCATCACACCTAGTCCCCGATCTTGGTTTGTAATATAATTTTCAAATAAAATGAACCAAGACTCCTTTAGGAAGGGGATGGGGCAGAGAAAGTACAAGGTGAACCTGGAAAGTCTATTGGGCCATAAAGTAAAGAAGTTTTCAAAGAATGTTGGGAGCATGTCCAATGACATAAGAGTCAACTGGAGGGAGGTCCCAATGGCCAAATCTGGGACAATTTGAACAACAAAATAAATAGTAATAGTGATGGATTATAACTCAGCACTAAATGTTGATGACTTCACACTAATTTGAATAATTGAATATATAAATAACTGAGGGAAAAGGAAAAGCTCTTGATTAACACAGAATTCTAACATAGAAAGAATGTTGGAAATCTAAAATCAGCATTCAGCAAGCACACACACCTTAACAATTGTTACAAGTAAGAAGCATCTATGGATGATTAAATTAGTAGGTAAAAGTATAATGAAAAATAGAATATTGCATGGTCTCAGATTATTTTTCCACAATGTACTCATTAGTTATAAAAGGAAATACAGCCAGGAGTGAAGCAAGAAGAATTTCTTAATACAGATTTATGCAGAATCTTCTTATCTTATGGTGGAAGGTTCAGAAGTGAATGTCCCTGCTATCTTGTTTCCCAATTTATCATTCTGCAACTTTTTTGAGAAAGATAACATTCTCAGAATACTTAACATACTGAAATCAAGTTTATGCTTAGAGCCCTTATGGGAAAATAACTATTGGTGAACAAAAACACACACTTCTGCTAACAATAAATGCATGTTTTTGAAACACTTTACAAGACAAATAAAAATATTAAAAATTCAAAAAAAAAGGAAATACAGTAAGTACATACAAGGTGGAGAAGTCTGATGGATAACCTTAACCAAGTGATCGAAGTTACATCACCAGTGGCAGGACATATACACATCATACATACATATGCTTCCTGATATGATACAGCAAGGAAGACGTGGCATCACTTCAGTGGTATTCTTGCCAGAAATGCACAACTTCATTCTCTACTCATGAGAGAATATCACAAAGCCAAAGAGGAACACTTTACAATAGAGCTGGACAATTGTCCTCAAAAGTGTCAAAGTCATAAGAGACAATGACTAAGGAAGCATGAAGATTAAATGCAATGAGTAATCTGGATCCTAGCCCAGAAAAAGGACACTGGTGGGAAATTGCATATTTAAATAAGAACTGTAGATTACTTAGTAGTATTATATTTAATTTCCTGGTTTTGATCACTTTACTATGGTTATATGAGACAAAATATTTGTGGATGCTAGGTGAAGAGTAGATGAAGATTTTTTTAAATTACTTGAAAGTAGTAAAGTTAAAATATAAAAATAACACAAATCAGGATATTTGACATTTTGTAAATGTTGTGAAAATTTTAATCCATGCAATAATACCTAGAACAAAAATATGGTAATATTTTAATAATTTTAAGATTTTTGTAATTATCTACTGGGAGAAAATCAAATCAGTTCAAAACTATCAGATTTAGTAATAGAGCTCAAAAAATCAATTGAGTATAATTTAATAATTCAAACTCACTAGGTTGCCAATATATCACCAAACATCATAAATATAAAATTATATATATGCATGAGCAACCGTTCCTAAGAGTAAACAAGAAGAGCTTTGTAAGGAAAAGAATAAAGTATTAAATTTTAAAAGACTGGAAAAAATGTTGAATTAGGAGTCAGTACTATTTTCCAGAATGGAAAAAAACTCAATATACAAGAGATGCAATCTTCTCAAATTAAGTCTTGAATTTAGTAAAATTCCCATTCAAACTATTATGATTTTTTGTTTTAATTGGCAAACTGAATCTAAAATTTACCTGAACATTCAGACCATTTTGGAAAGGAGCATAATAATGTGAAATTTGCCAAAATATTATTATAATATTTTTAAAATTTAACTTTCCCAACTAAAAATAATAATGCTAAATTATAATAATTAGTATAAAGCTACATTTTAAAATAGTGTTCTATTAGTGATAGAATTGATGTGAGCATTAATTTATTGAGATAGGTAACATATATATTACATAAAAAGTTTAATATTCAATAATCATGGCATCATATTCAATGGAAGTTCACAATTACTCGGTAAACAATACCGAGTTGCTTGGTAATAAACTTTTTGGTAATAACATGAGACACTACTTCACATTATACCACAGAAGATATTATAATTACAATAAATAATTTATTTTAAATAAATCATAAAAAATATAACTTTCTTTTTACAATTAATTTAAGTTTAAATATAATTTCAATTTAAATACATATGCTTTACGCGGTTGAAATTCAGGTGCTTATTCTGCATTATTTTTTCTTAATTTATGTTATATTGCAAACATTTAATACATATCTATATAATTTTTATAATTCAATGTTTTAAGATTTCACCATAAAAATGGAACATTAATCATATATTGATCCAACATAATTTATTAAACATTTCCCTTAAGACTGAATGCTGACTTGACTTCAGTCTTTCTCCTTAGAGTTAACCTTGGTAAGAACATCTTAATGTGGCATTTTATTACTTTTGTTAAATATTTTCTTGAAAATCAATTTAAAGTAAGAGAATTATTGGGTGTGAGTATCTTTATAATTTTTAGCTATGTCATGTAATAATGAACAATGCCTTCCAAATTGTGTGTTATGTGTACATATACACAATGTATAAAACAATGTTTATATATAAAAAATTATGTATTAATATATATGATCATATATATGTATGTGTACATACACAAAGTTTTATATAAATTAAACAAAATTATATATATATACTTTGCATATGCCAATGTATATGCTGTGTGTGTTTTTACATATTCATTTTGTTTTGAACTTAATGTGAATCTTAATTATATGAGGTTTATCTCAAAGTTAATTTTATTTGTGCTTTTATATTATACCTCTGGACGTTTATTATTGGTTGCAAAGAACATTGGAGCAGCTTTGTTTTTGGTGAGTGGAAGTGGGGTGAAGTGTCATCTACGATCTTTAGCCTTTAGCTCTTGCTAAGCCCATGGCATATTTTGCTTAAAAATCAGTGTATAAGATTATAGTTCTTTGCTCTTCAAACTTTTTACTCTGGATTGAATCTGCTTGTTTTTAGATGAACTAACCCCTTCTGTTTTGACCTAAAAAGAAAAAATTACAGTAACAACAAGAAACCTACACGTCTGTCTTCCATATGTTATAGAGAAAAGGGCACACTCTACCCTGCAATGCAATTGCATAGTCCGTTGGAAACACTTTCCCACATGCTTCTGTCATTTATAGGAGCATTATTTTGATCCAGAAATTATCTCACTAACTTGGAGGCCAGTGGATTTCACACTGGGTAAGACTTCAGCACAGGGAATCCACATGCTGATTTTGATATTCATTAATCATCTAGCTAATTTGTTTTAACATAGGAGTGCTGACAGCAAACGAATGTTATTCCAGCAACGGTGACTGCATAATCCAGACTATTATGGCATTAACATTTACGAAGCTGACAGGTCCATGTTCAGATAGGGTCAATGTTGTCTTTCAGTCTAAATGCAAATGTATCTATATTTAATTCACATCTGCTATAATCATCGGGTGGGACAGATGGGGCCAGTGGGATAAATGGATTACCACTTTTTTTTTCTTATTTTGGCTGTTAGACCAATAGATACATTGAAATCCTGAGGTTTCTGATTCTGTTTGATAAGTCTATACATTTTGTTTTACTATTCTTCAGTTAAAAATGAAAGTAAATTTTACTGTGCAATATTTACAAGTGTGAATTTCGGTATCTTGCATCATGTAGTAGTGAAAGTCACCCACATGGGGAAAATCTTTGTTTATACCTTATAAAGATGAAGAAAGTAAACACATTTATGGACAGAAGACCCCAAAGACAATCACAGCAACAACAAAAATAAAGAAATGGGACCTGATTAAGTTAAAAAGCTTCTGCACAACCAAGGAAACAATTAATAGAGTGAACTGACAACCTACAGAATGGGAGAAGATATTCGCATGCTATACATTGATAAAGGGCTAATAATCAGAATCTACAAATAACTCAAGCAAATCAGCAAGAGAACGTCAAACAACCTCATTAAAAAGTGGGCTACAAACATTAACAGAAGCTTTTCAAACATTTCATGATTTAAAGACTGAGGACAAAAGTTTGAGTTCCAGCTCTCCCACTTGTTAGCGTGACATTTTGGCAAGGCCCTTCAGCTCCCAGAGTCTTAGATTCTTTG
>CAUYRT010073105.1:0-33681 GCA_963574885.1 Lepilemur ruficaudatus
AAACAACAAAAAGATGCCATTAAAAACCTATTAGAGGCCAGGTGTGGTGGCTCACGCCTGTAATCCTAGCACTCTGGTAGGCTGAGGTGGGAGGATCGCGCAAGGTCAGGAGTTCGAAACCAGCCTGAGCAAGAGCGAGACTCCGTCTCTACTAAAAATAGAAAGAAATTAATTGGCCAACTAAAAATATATAGAAAAAATTAGCTGGGCATGGTGGCATATGCCTGTAGTCCCAGCTACTCGGGAGGCTGAGGCAGGAGGATCACCTGAGTCCAGGAATTTGAGGTTGCTGTGAGTTAGGCTGACGCCTGCCACAGCACTCTAGCCTGGGCAATAGAGTGAGACTTTGTCTCAAAAAAAAAAAAAAAAAACCTATTAGAATGGTGAAAATCCAAAAACACTGACACCACCAAATGCTGGTGAAGATGTGGAGCAAGAGAACTCTCATTCGTTGATGGTGGGAACACAAAATGGTATAGCCACTTTGGAAGACAGTTTAGCAGTTTCATACAAAAGTAAACATACTTTTACCATTCTATCCAGCAATCTCTGCTCCTTGGCATTTAACCAAGTGGAGTTAAAAACTTATGTCCACAAAAATCTGCAAACAAATGTTTGCAGCAGCTTTAATAACTGCCAGAACTTGGAAGCAACCAAGATATCCTCTAATACTTGAATGAATAAACAAATAGGTATATCCACAAAATGTAATACTATTTGGTGATAAAAAGGAACGAGCTATCAAGCCTCAAAAAAAGGGAGGAAACTTAAATGCATATTGCTAAGTCAAATAAGCCCATTTGAAAAGGCTACATGCTGTATGATTCCAACTATATGACATTCTGTAATGGCAAAAGTATAGAGACAGTAAGAAGATCAGTAGTTGCTAGAGGTTGTAGGGGAGGTATGTGGAGGGAAGAATAGGTGAAACATGGGATTTTTAGGTCAGTAAAATTATTCCAAATGATACTGTAATGGTGGATACACATCCTAACACATTTGTCAAAACATATTGACTCTTAGGGATCAAAATCTATGAAAAGAAATAAAAAAGAAAAAAAACTACACACACACACACACACACACACACATTTTTTTAAAGAGACAGGGTCTCACTCGGTCACCCAACCTGGAGTGCAGTAGCACAATCATAGTTTAGTGTAGCCTCAAGCTCTTGGGCTCAAGTGATCCCCTCCCTCCCTAGCCTTCCAAGTAGCTAGGACTAAGTAGCTAGGACTACAGGCACACACCACCACATCTGGCTAGTTTTTAAACTTCCTGTAAAGACGGGGTCTCATTTTTTGTAGAGATGGAGTTGCCCAGGCTGGTCTTGAACTCTGACCTCCTACCTCAGCCTTCCTTTGGGATATATGTGAATTTTGTATTTTCTGCTCAAATTTGCTGTAAACCTAAAACTGCTCTAAAAAATAAAGTCCATTAATTTTTTTAAAGGCATAAAATATTGACCTACCCACCTAAATGCTTCAGAACACTGCCTTCCTTGAGGATGAAGAGAGATAATAAGAATATTTTAATGAGACTTAACTATCCCATATTATTAGGATGGAAAAAATTGTATTTTTAAATAGACTTTAGTTTTTAGAGTAGTTTTAGGTCCACAGCAAAACTGAGCAGGAAGGACAGACAGTTCCCATATACCTCCTGCTCCCACACATGCATAACTTCCCCCACTGTCAACATCCCGCACACCAGAGCAGTACACTTGTTAAAACTAATGAACCTACATTGACACACCATCACCCAAATGCCACGGTTTACATTAGGGTTCACTCTTGATGTACATTCTGTGGTTTCTGACAATGTATAATGACATGTATCCACCATGATAGTATCATACAGGATGGTTTCATTGTCCTTAAAATCCCCTGTGCTCCACCTATGCATCTCTCCCTCCTACCTCTAAACCCCTGGGAACCAGTGATCTTTTCATTGTCTCCGTAGTTTTTACCTTTTCCAGAATGTCATTTAGTGGTAGCCTTTTCAAATTGGCTTCTTTCACTTAGTAATATGCATTTAAGATTTCTCACATCTCTTTGTGGCTTCACAGCTCATTTTTTTTAAGCACTGAATAATAGGCCAGTGTCTAGATGTGCCACAGTTTATTTATCCACTCACCTCAAAGGACATACTGGTTCCTTCCAAATTTTGGCAATTATGATTAAAGCTGCTATAAACATTGTGTGCAAGTTCTGTGTGGACATAAGTTTTCAACTCATTTGGGTAAATACCAAGGAGCGGGATTGCGAAATCATATGGTAAGAGTTTGTTTGGTTTTATAAGAAACTGCCAAACTGTCTTCCAAAGTGGCTATCCCATTTTGCATTCCCATCAGCAATGCCCATAAGTTCCTATTGCTCCACATCCTTGCCAGCATTTGCTGTTGCTAGAATATATTTTTTAGTTGCTTTTAGTAACAATGTCTTTCTTCTTTCAGCAATTGCAGTTTTTATTGCGGATAAGAAATTTTTGAGGCCACAAACCTCTGAATAGCTTGGAAAGAAATGAAAATCAAGGAAAAACATAAAAGAGTAAGAACCTTCCTGAAAAATATCATAAATCCATTTTCTTTGAGTAGAATATTATAACTGTTTATGTGAAAAGATATGTGAATATATTCTCAGTCACCCCATGAGCAGCCTGTGGCATCTGTGAGCAAATTCCAGTTATGTTTATAGTGATGTATGAGATGTTGATGGCAGGGAAATATTAACAAGTTATTGCTATTTTTCCTACTTAAGTAACTTACAAATTAGTTGCTTACATTCATTGTAATTAGTAAGCAATTTCTCTGTACTAATTTGCTTAACTTACCTTATTCTTCTGTATAAGATGAAAATCTTTTCCAAACAGCATGAGTGCATGCTCAAAGCTTCGGCATTCTTCTTCTGTCCATGCAGTCATTCCTTCTAAAAAATAATTTAAAACAAAATTTATTGTCCTCAGAAGTCTTTTATGAGAATCACTAATTTATTTCAATGTTTATTTTCAATGTTTATTTATTTTCAATGTTTCCCCTTTAAAAGGCCATAAACACATACACACACTCTCTCACACATACACACACACACACACATATTCTGTATGTAGGAGATTTCTGTTAGGATCACCAAAAGTAGCATATTCTAAATCTTATCAATAAGCCTAGAATACAAAAATATAAACATTGGGTTGTTTCCTCTGTGTTATAAGAAATTAATGTTTTTCTTTAATTTATGCTGTTTTTCTGATTTTTAAAAAAATGTTTTACAATAAGCATATGTTATTTTAATATTAGAAAAAAGGGCCATTTCCTTTATGGAGAAAAAAAGCTCTATTCTGGTCTCACATCAAAACCGTTAAGTTCTTTAACTAGAGGCCATAAATAAAGTATAATGAACACATATTTATTTAAAGTTGCAGTGCCACATTCTGGAAATATAAAGGGAATAAGAAACAGTCCATGCTCTCAAAACACTAAATCCCATTCAACTTCCCAGCAGATGTTAATGTTGGCAAATTCAAAATCTACTTGGGGTAGAGACCTAGAAGATATTCATAGGGTCATAGCCTAGACCTAAGAATTCACTTATTACCCTTTATCCCTGAAGTGTCTCACTCAATGATGCTGGGGACTGGATCCCCAAAGCCATTAATAATACATAATAAAGGTGAAAAAATAGTTTGAAGAAACCAGTATTTATTTTTTGAATATTTTGAGAGCTTAAAATAATTTTTTTCAAGGAAGCAGCTTTTATAAGGGAAATATTTCAATAGAGTAACTCAATGTGCAAGTTTAAATGTACTATTTTCAGCTTTTATATCGTCCAAGCCATTTATATAATATTACTAAGTATTATTTTCATTCTGTATCTACTTAAGGAAAGCTATGGTGCATGCAATCCATTTATAATGACAAAAAAATACTGAAATAAAAGTTAACTATTTTCCTTGACACACACAAAACAAAACCTAAGCACTATAAAAATGTTATTACATGATTACTAAAAATACACTTCTTGCAATAAATTCAATGGAATATATTATACTTGTTACTTTTTAAAATCTTTAATCTCCTTTTCATTTCCTGTCTGGTTTTTTAAAAAACAAGAATAACTTTTTTTTCAATGAAATTATAAAACTATTCTTTTTAATTACTTTGGATTATTGTCATCTCTGGGGTCTGCTTTATTCTGTAACTATTTGTTCAAGAAAGCGGAGGTAATGGTGGGGGCGGGTAACTAATTTGTATTTGAACAATCTCTGGTATGTCTAAAAATAAGAGGGCAAGAAAAGGAGAAAATTATTTGCTATGAAGAACAAAGATCTTATAAAAATGTTACAGGATTGCTCTGTTCCTTACAATATTTTGCTTAAATACTGAAATGACCATCCTTTGTTATTTCTCTCTCTTGAACTCAAGTGTTTCTTTCTTACCTTGAGATGCTTTTCCATTGCAGCAGTACCTTTCGATTGCTTCCTTTATATTGTGGTTACATTTGAGAAGTTCGTATAATGCCTAGGAGACAGAGAGGGAATAAAACATCCAGTAAAAATTGCTATAAGTTCATACCTAACAGCATTTAAAAAAACAGGTAGAGTCTTGACAAATATTGGCTGAAATGCTCCTTAACTTCAGGATAGTTGAGGGTATGTTTGCTCAGGCATTTAGTTTCTATAACTATCCTGCAGACTGACTCTGGTACTGCTTCAGTTTGTTCATTCTTACTCCAATTCTCAGAAGACACCCACCTGTATCATTCGTGACTCTTTTTTCTTCTGATTGCTAGGCCTTGAGAGCTGAGACATACCCCTATTTTAGATGACTTTTTCTAGCTGGGAAAAATTAGAACTATGGCTTGTCTCTTGATGTCATTTCCTCCCTATCTTTTAGAGTTTTAATAAAAGGGAACAAAGCAGGCCTGGAATGGTAGCACTGGTACTTTAGTGACCAGGTTTATAATGGTCTCAGCTATTTCTATCTGCTATAAAAGGTATCATTTTTTTCAATTAGAATTTCTTCTTGTTAAAGTTGTTTGTAAGTATGAATATAATAAACAGCAATAACAAAATTCAATCAAAAGTTAATCTACTTTCACAAGTTTCAAGGAAGGTGAGGATGGTTTATTATTAGAAAAACTCTTAATATATGAATAGGCTACATTAAAAAACAATCATCTCTATGCTAATTACCTTGATCTGATCATTCACTATACATTATAGGTACTGAAATATAACTATATACCTCATAAATATATACAATTATATGTCAATTAAAAAAAAACAACTGCTGAAAAAGCACTGACAAATCAATACCTATTTCTAACTAAAAAGACAAAAACTATAATAGTTATAAATAGTGGATACTACATTGCTATACTACAGATAGTCTATATTGACTAAGGGCCAGTATTATCCTTAATGTAAAAACCTTAGATTTATTACCTCTACCAAAATCAGGCCCAAAGTCACTATTAATATCAAATGTCTCTGAGAGTTATGCCTAATCATTAAGACATAAAATAGGGATAAGAGTAAGAACAAAAAGTATAATTTAATAATGACTTTAAAGCCAGAAAACCACCCTATCCCATAAATGTATATAATTATGATGTATAAAACAAAAATATTAATAAATTTTAAAAAGTAGAAAACCTAAGAGAAACAACTGAAAAATCAAAGTTTCAATAGCTTAAAATAAAATTTTTAAAAAATTGTTATTTTTCTACATCAATTACAATTATAAATATAGTAGAGATCACCTTTACAATAGCATTAGATACACACACAAAATGAATTAAGTTAATAAGATGCATGTGACGTTCAAAAAACAAAAACATTTTAGTGATATAAAAAAGTCAAATATTTTGAGTCAGATAATGTTCTTGAAGTAGAAAGGTTTAATATTATAAAAGTACTAATTCTTTCAAAATTAATTTATAGACTTAATGAATTATCAATATAAAAACCCAATGGGATTTCTTTTTGACAGCTGATAAAACTACTTTCAAGTTCAGCTAATATGATTTCTCTATGTTATTTGGGAATTCAAGTTTGAGTCTACCTATCTCTGGGTATTCATTACTCAGGATCACATAGATTTGGGATACAGAGTGAAAAAGGTATATGAGAGGGGCAAAATGATGTCAGAGGGGCAAAACTAGGGGCATTCAGAAGTCTGTTAATAGGCAATGTTCCCACCCCCCATCCCGGATGTGATCAGGAGGCTGCTCTGCATCTACAGGTACACAAGTGCTTAGCAAATGCTCCTACATCAAATTTATACTGTCTTAATAGACACCACCTTTAATCACTTTCCTGACTGAAGTTCAAGAATAATTCAAAGAATATGTTTATCATAAAATCTAAAAGTCCAACCACAGAGCATGTTTAAAGAAGTAATTACAAGTCTCAGAAAAAATACAGTCAGCAAGAATGAGGTACTAAAAAATTCTCAATGGCAAAGGAAAATACGATTAAGTGATTAAAAGGATATAAAATGGTATCTAAAGTAAGATATGTGTATCTACAGAAAAAAGACCAGAAGATATAAACTACGTAAAATGGTTACCTCTAGGATTTGAGATTGTTTTTTTAAACCAGTACTTTGCAAATTTTAAAAATCTGTCAGAAAAGATATCCAATTCACATGTAAGAAATATTTAAATCAAACATAAGAAACCAAAAGATACTGTAAGTTGGCTGCTGTTTCAACAAAAGTAGTTGTAGTATACCTGTTCATTGTCCCTTGTATGCGTTCCTGCAGAAATCCTATCCATTAGTTTTTCATTTCCAGTTCTTAATGAGGTCTCAACAAGGTACTCCTTAACTTTGCTCTCCAAAACCACGTCAGGACGCCAAAGTAACTGGTCTTCATTTTCATACACTGATAAAGAAAATTTCATTAGCACATTAAAAATAGTGAACACATTCAAAGATGTACACAAACAGTTCTTTGTCCTCTTGATAAGCTATTACACTGGGATAAGTAAGTAACTTTGAGGACACCAGTAATTTGATTATCTGGCAAGTAGAGCCTTCCACCAGTGTAAGAACCTTTTTTAAATTTTATTATAGGCCAAGGGTTCTGGTGGCTAGAACAAGTGGCTTTTTTGGTGGTTGGATTTACAGATTAGAAGGCTTTCCATACCTAATAAAATCTAATGGAAAACCCCCTATTGGTATCTTATACTCTTCTAATGAAGGGGTAAAAATAACTTGTGTAAATTCTCTAATAACCTCATTAGAATTTTCTCTTGAATTCCCCGAACAGGTCTATGAAATCTCTAGAGGTTAAAAATTGCAAATAAAATAAACAAACAAAACCACATAGAACCCAAACTATCCGGTAATAATGAAATATTTAAGAAAGGCATACTTTTCCTTTACTAACATCCTCTCAGTAAGAGTATTTTTATTTAAAGGAGGAAGCAGATTAATTGAACATCCCTAGGGAGATTTTTGAAAAGAAGGGCAAATAGTTAGAGAAGTAAACTTTTCACAGTCTCTTAAAAACACTGATATTAATGGACAAAATGTCACTAAAACAAGTTTATATTGTGTACAAGTTTATACTAATGCACTCTACCACTTTACTCAAAGCTTCTACTTTACATAATAAGATAATATGGATGGCCCCAATATTTAGCCCAGTGCTTCAAGTGCAATCCATTCTTCAAGTGCCTAACAAATACTAAATATAACTAATACAAATTTATTGAGACCACATCATGTACCAGGAACTGTGATAAGCGCATTATGCTCACAACTGTATGAGGCAGGTATTGTCATACTCAGTTAGCAGGAAAGTTAAAACTAAAGTGTGCCTGTGAAGCAATAAGACTGACTTTTTAGAGAAGTTCCTGGAACTTCCTTTACTCTTTGGTCACAACTGACAATAAATAAAACAGTTTGGGTTTATTCCCTCAAAAGACAGAGAATGTATACCTTCCCCTTCGATTTGCAGAACTGAGAGATTACCTCCACTATGTCTGCCCTACAGACCCGTAACTGCTAAGCATGTACTTGGCTCCAAGGGTGTGTGGCATTTGGGTGGGATGTGTGTGTGTGAGGCTGCCACATCTGAAGACCATCAGCTACTGTTTGCTTCCTCTGGGACAACTGGCTTCCATCACTGAAAGCAGTCTTAGGAAGACAGCATTGCTAGTGGCTGCCAAGGCTAACAACCCCAGGGTAGCCAGTCCTCCCCTCCTTTAAACGGGGGATGACCTGGTATGGAAGAAAGAAAGAAGGACTCAGGAAGTGTTGTGCTGGCTGTGCTGCTTTTGCCCAGGGACAAATCAACTCGTGGAAAAGGCCAAATGCCTATGGAAATATTCCAAAGGTACCTGGCTCCTGAGTTCAGCTAAGAAGGTGTACCTGTATTTTTACTTCCCACAACTTTATCCCTTCCATACTATCAGAACCAACTATAGTTGGGATCTACCAAAATGTGAAGAAAAACTAATTACACATAAGTAGGGGTGTACAGCAAAAGCAACAGAACGCTTACATTCCACCTCCTGCTCTTTCAGGGAGAATTTCTTCTAGTCTCTTTCCCTCAAGAGTTTTCTTTCCACAAGATTATATCCTTAACATTCTTATTATCTCAGGGAGGAAATTCTAACTTCTTTTATTAAAGCAGGATATAGGCCAAAGTACCTTAGAAGGCTCTCAACTATTTTAACAGGCACTGAGCACACTGGCTAATCAACAGTTGTGTGTTTGTGTGTGTGTGGGGGGGGGCTCTTACAACAAGTCTCATGGAGTCTGAGTCTCATGGTTAATTTTGACAAATTTTTCCTAAGTCAGGCCTAAATATTTTGACACTGGAAGTTTCCCTAACCCCAAATCTATCTTTATATTGTCAAGGTTGATCTATTATCAGATATTTAAATAACCATTTTAAGTGATAACTTTGGTCTACCACACATCAAAATCAAAAGTTTTCCTTACCTTTTTCACTACCATCGTATTCTCCAAGATATGGGGGAATCTCTGCCTGATATTGTAAACCAATCATTATTTCCTACAAGAAAATTGGGAAGTAAAAATAACTTCTTATAAAAATAAATACTGAAACAAAGGTCCCAAACTCATTAATCAGGTTCTAAAAGTCAAAAGAAACTTTATCTTGTAACAACAAACTTATCATACATCATTTCAGAAGTGTTTTTCAAGGCCACTTTAGTCCAAATGGTCTACTAGATTATCATGGTAATTCAACTTACTTTCCTCAAATCTTCAGGAGAGTTACCACTGTCTGTTTCAACATCTTCAACTTCTGATTCCTTATCACCATCACATGTAGTATTTGCTTAAAAGAAGAAAATTAAAAAGGTTTTTATTGCTTATTTTTGTAGCACCTGGGAGAATGCCTATTATTTAATATTTTATAAAAACTTGTGGAATAAATGAGATCAGCATAAATATACTAAACTTCCTGCACTATTCTTGCAAGTGACATTAGTCAAAACAAAACTCTAAAAGCTCTAATAAAGTATACAGTATCCTTATAATTATTACTGTGTACTGTTAAATAGTTTGGGAGTTAAAAGGAAACCACTGTGGTCACCTTAAAAAGAAAGTAAAGCACTGGAGTTCTGATTACACTAATCCAGAAAGAGATATACACAGCAGATGCACATTAAGTCCATCAAAATTGTTTTTGCACACACGCAAGTGCACATGTATCTGAACATGTTAAATGGTTCTTCTACCTTAAAAATACCTCACAAAAAATAAGCAAGATTGCATATAAGAAATTATTTTAGTCCAAAACCTTTTCAATATTACTGATAAACATTAAGGGGTAACACCAAGAATAGGCAAAAAAAGAATTAAATGAATCATTAAAAGTATTTTCTGAGCATTCATTGATAAATTTTCAAAACCAGGAGAGCAAGGGCATTTTAAAAGAAATCCCAAAAATGTCTATAAAATTTCATGATCAAACTAAGACTGGTTACCATATCAACAGATGAGTCTTAGAAAAGAAAACAGCCTTGCAAAACTAAGTGAATGTTTCAATTTTTAAATGGTATGTAAGTTCACCTCTAGCCCAATAAAAAGGCTGTAACCTTATTCAACATAAATTACAGTAGTATTTTATCTCAACTACATAAAACACTTAGAATATTCTAACATAAAGTACTTAACACATACTATCAATGCTACTATTAATCAGTAATAATTGGGTTTCTTACATCGTAAAGGCCTAGGGAAGAAATCGGAAGTCTCATGGGAAGTCACAGATGGTGTCAGATCATCCGCAGAAGACTGAGTTTCCTCATCATCACCTGACAACAAGTCTTTTGCTATTTCCTCCTGGAAGAATAGGAAGGCATTGCCGGAGTTAGAAATGATTACATCTCATCAATTAAGAAAAATGTCTTTTTATAACACACAATACAATTAAGAACTAGCTGAAGCCCCCTTAGTTTTAGGAGAAGTAATTGTGAAATTCTCCTATTAATTTACTTCATGTACACAAATATTTAATGAAATTTAATTATAGGTAATATTTAATAACATACTAGTAAATAAGTGCAACTATACACTTAAACAATTGCCTAATTTTAGGGTATGCAGCATTTTCCTAAAGCTGTAGGCTAATTTTTACTGAATTTACAACAAAAATAATCTGACTTCTAAGTGGTTAACAATACTCACTTTCTGCCAATAATAAATAAAACTGAAAAAATGCCTCCAAACTCCACTCTTCCAATAATTTAAAAAGTCCAACCAATGAATAGCTCTGACTAGTGACATAACTTTAAAAGCAGCACGTTTGAATTAATTTTTATGTAAATGTATAGTCATCCTTGTGCCTAGTACATAGTAGGCACTCGATAAATACTTCAATGACTATAGTCATTAAGGTCTGTGGTACATTAATATCATATTGACTAAAAAGTGGGAACAACATAACTCACAAAAAGAGGTTCCAAGATGTGGATTCCTCTCCCTGCCTCAGATCTGAAAGGGAAGGAAAGGTTTCCAGGGATCTGTTAGCAGAGACTGTGACTGTGAGAATTTTCCTCAGCAGGGACAAGGCCTCCCCACAACCAGCCTATGTTAGAGATGGATCACCGTGGCCTTGGCTGCTGCAGCCGCTGTCACTCCCAGAGCCAAGAAAACAGAACTTCTTTCCAACCACTCCACGCCTAAGTCAGCTTGGTTTGAAGGCTTCTGGGGGATTTATTAATCAATGCTTTCATGTGTTTACAGGATAAAAAGAAGTTAAGGCAAAATCTAAGTTTAGATACAATGTGTCTACACAGGAAAGATGAAAAACTTATGGGAGAATATTCAGGCATGCAAAGTATCATGAAGCTACTACTACTCTTAAAATAGTGTGATCAAAACCAATGTTTAAATCAGTCACCAAAATGATAAGAGCAATGGGTCAACACGAAGTTTACATCTCAGAATGATAAAATGCTTTAAACGAAAGAAACTCTAATAAAAATAGTCAATGGTAATAGATTCTGAATTTTTCTTTTAAATGCTTGGACTTACTTTGTCTAGTGTCATGTCTGGTAGTTCATCTGCCAGTTCACTTGGGGAACTATTTGCACTGGAATTTGCAACTGCTGGAATCGTAGGTTCATAGCCATAGAATGCCAGTAAATCTTCTAGAGGCATGTTTCCTTCCTATTCAAGCCAGGAGCAAACATGAACTCAGTAGGTGTCACAATACTAAACTGCAAGTAAACTGTGTGATGTTCTTAAGTTCATAAAGCACATTATCAAAACAGCAGAACAAATCAAAGCTAAGTTTCAGTTTTTCTTTTATACTGTTGTCAGAAAGCAGACCAAACACCTAGAGCTATAACTAATATAATAATAAAAGCCTAATAGTTAACACTTAGTTTTTATTTTCCAGCATTTTACTTTTAAAAAAATTCCCCAAATATTTGCTTTAGTGCAGACCTTTTTTTTTTTTTTTAGCTTTCACGTTAATATAAAGATTTGCCTTGAAAACATTTCCAATTAATCAATCAATAACTTCATGTAATTTACAGTTTGTTTCCTTGCACTTAACAGTTGACCACTTGGTTTATTCTTCATGTTAATTAGTAGATGCTTGATACGAAACCTTTGCTAAACACTTACTAACACCAGCAACATTTAATTATTAATGTTCAAAGCACAATTATCCTTTTATATTTTTGCTACTATATCTGACATTTTATTCCAGATTTTTTTTTAAAAAACTGATGATGATTGTATTATTATCATCACCATCTCACAGGTAAGAAAATTGAGGTTTAGCTCTGGGTTTCAATCCCAGTCCCCCAACTTCTTTTATTGGATGGTGCTTGGATAAAATTACATACTCTGGTTGCAGTGCAGCCTATGCTATGAATACCTATGCCATGTCTCATAGTGACACCCAGTCACTGTTTTCTTCCCACTAATCTATGTGAAAGTAAGTGCTATCTTTCCTTTTTAAATAGTCATGTGCTGTGTAACAATGTTTCCGTCAAAGATGGACTGAGGTAGGAACAGCAGGCTGTGCCATATAGCCTAGATGTATAATAGGCTATACCAACTAAGTTTGTATCAGTATACTCTATGAAGTATACACAATGACAAAACTGCCTAGCGACGCATTTCGCAGAATGTACCTCCATCATTAAGCGACCCATGACTATATTTTAACTACTGAAGTGTATAGAACTATTTATAATTATCATTCAAATAAACAATTTCAAAACAGTATCCCAGGAAGTAGTTAATTTGTTAAGCATTTTTAAGATGTTTGTGTCTATCAATTAAGAGATTCATTTTTAAAGCTTGCTTATTGGTTTAGTTTTCCCTTTAAGCCAAATTACCTAAGTCAAGAAGCAAACAGCATAAAAATGCAAGAGTGTGAAGAACATGCCCACAGCTGAGCACACAGTGAACCCAGAGGAACTAGTGATGATTCCTAGAGAGCCAGCTGGCTGCCCACAGGGGATGCAGGCTACCAGGGCCCTCAAAACTCTGGCCTTAACCTTTGCAGATGTGGAACTTATACATATTTCACTGAACCTGACTGAAACAGATTCATGCTAATTGAATTTAGAATAAAGTATACAATAGAATGCTAATTTATAAATTTGCAGTAGTAGACATATGCCTTTCTCATGACTGTAATAGTCATGTCATTCCTGAATCCTTTCAGCTTGGGATTGAAATCAATAAAAAACTGCTTTGGGAGCATGGAGTCAGCACAAATTGAGTTGGACTGTCAGGACAGACAGAAGTTCACCCACGCCATGAATTATTCTTCTCCTAAACCAAAGAATTCCTTGGAGGAGACTCTAAATCAGATTTAGAGTCTCTCTACGGTCCTATTCTTGCTCCTTGCAGAGTCTATGCAGCCCATTCCCTATGGCTCATGTTGGGTATAATACAAGAAGTGACTGGATTGAAACCTTTGCCAACCACCTGTCAGTAGTATTTCTCAAAAACCTCAGTTTCAGATTCTCTCGCTGAACTGAGGAGATGGAAATTCTCACTTCTTATGCATTGATGGTCCACTGTCTCATCATTTACTGGGTTCTAGGTACTTTGCTGAGAGCTACTGGCTATGGATATAGAAAACCACATTTATAGAAAAATCCCTGCTCACAAGGAATTCAGTCTTAGTTGGAGAAACTGGTATGTTAACAATTATAATACAATGTGATAGCTACAATACTCAGTTCTGGAACTGGTGTTATGAATTTGTGAGTATAAAGGAGACCTACACCCTAAGAATAGCGGTATGGGGCAGGGAGGTACAGACAGAAAGCGAAGATTGAGCTAAGTCTGGAAAGATGACAAGGCTGTTGACAAAACACAGACATAGCACTGCCAATTTTGATGAGTACAAAGGAAACAAACATGAGGATCCTGAGATACACAGTAACATTGGGGGCCTGCTTTCACAGGGGAGCAGGGAAAGACAGTAAATGATCTTCAGCTGAGGCCAGAAGTCTAAGTGGCCAGTCCCATGAAGAGCATTCTAGGCTAAGGAAACAACACACATGAGGCCTGAAGACAGCTTCCCACTATGCCAAGTGGCCACAGCTTGGTGAGCAGAGTGAAAAGTGGCTCAAGAGGAGAATGGAAACAGACACAGGGACAGATCACAAAGGGCCTCGTGGCCAGAGAAAGGAACTTAGACTTTATTCCCAGGGCAGTGGGAAGCCATTGGAGAATTATAAAAAGGGAGTAACACGCAGTTATTTCTTCTTAAAGTACTGGACAGCTGCATGAAGAAAAGTTGGGTGGGGAGGAAGAGATACGAGAGAAGCAGTGAGTCCACTTAAGGGGCCTCATGCTAGGTTAGGGTAGTGACACAGACAAGGAGAGAAGTGAATAGAAGAGACACATTCTGAGGAGGAATCAAATGGGTTACTAGATGTGGGAGGGAAAGGCAGGGAAGAACCACTCCCAGATTTCTATTCTAGCAATTAGACAATGGTAACTTTTCCTGAGCTAGAAAAGACTAAAGGAAGAAAAGGTTTTCGAAGGAAAAAAACTTAAGAGTTCTGCAAAGGACACAGTTAAGTTTGAGAAGACTACGAAACATCCAAGCAGAAAAGTCAAGTTGGCCAGGAGCCTGGAGCTCAGAGAATCAGGCTGGGCTAAAGATATAAATCTGGCATTCATTAGCATCTAGATGATATTTAAAGCCACAGGAGCTGATGAGCTCACCCACGAAGAGGGTAGAGAGAAAAGAGAGGGGATCTATGCTTTATTAGAAGAACTTTCAGATATATGGGCAGATATATTTCCCCCTATGGGCAATGGGGTATGACTGAAAAATCTTAAATACGATTTGCATTTTAGAAATAATGGTCTAGGGGGAGTAGAAGAATGAGAGCCTGAGGGAATTATTTGAGTGAAATTTAGAAAAAAGATCTGTTTGACTTACTTGATAGAGGGAATGAAAGCAACACAGGAGTCTAAATGGATTGCCAGATTTCTGGCCTGAGAAGTTAGCTAGCTATAGCACACCGTGAGACAGACACACAAGACAAATAAACTTGAGGGCAGGATGATAATGATGAGTTCAAGGTGAAAGCTGAAGCAGTGGGTTTGAGTGAGATCACTCAGAAAAGGCATACAGAGTGAAAAGGCAAAAGCCAAAATCCTGAAGAACATCATCAATTAAAATGCAAGCAAAGAAAGAAAAGCCCATAAATAAGACAGAGGGAGAAAACCTAGAGAGTAGAATTAGAACCAGGAGAAGGCACAATTATGTAAATTAAGACAGAGCAAGTATGGAGAAACTAGGAATGGTCACTTGGGTCAAACACCAAGGAGAAATCAAGGGAGAGAAAGACAGACAAGAATTCTTTGATATTTGGCAATCAGGAATTATCAGTGATCCCACAGCACGGTGGATGAAGCCAAGCTAAGGACTGCATGGCAGGGGTGAAAGTGCACACACATCTCTGAGACTTGGCTATAGAAGGAAAATGACGAAGGGCAACACAGGGTCAAGAGACTTTCTTCCAAATGTGCAGACCGTAAGACTAGGATTTCATGTGGAAACAATAAAAAAGTAGAAGAATAAAGGCAGGAGAGATGGAATCTAGGGGTTAGCCTGGGATGTGGCAGACACTTTGGGGACAGGAAGGAAAGAATATAAACGTTAAGCTTGTTGGAGGAGGAGGAATAGGAAGTTCCCAGTAGTCACATGAAAACCTCTACTTTTCTATAAAGACACAGGCATGATTATCTGTTGAGGGCAAAGGTGACCATCTTAGTGGAAACCTCATTAGAAAATTCAAGGGATGATACTGGTGACCAATGGGCTGGTGCTTAAGCACAAATTATCTGTACTGGAACTTCTTAAGCAAAACTGGAAAAAGTGAATCCAGTCTCTGAAGCACTTCCCAAATGAGCTCTCTATTAAAGCCTATTAATAAAGTACTTAGTCCTTGGAAGCATAAAAACAATTTTTTCAAAATGGAATTAGTAAGTCTTGAAGTCTCTGAAGATCTGTGGTAGCCAGATCAGCTTAGAGGTTTGATCAGCACCTTATCCTAGGTATAAGGACTTTTCTATCTTTTTCTAGGGTATTTTGTTGAGCCTATTTAAATTTAAAGGGACACAGCTGAGTCTAGTTATACTTATTAACGAACTATTCTCTAAGCCAAAGGGTTTGTATTAGGAAGAATACAAGATTTAGGGCAGGACACCAACCAATTGCTAACCATTACTTTGGGCAAATCACCTAGCTCCTCTCCGCTCCATTTCCTCATTTGTAAAAAGGAAAATACCATCATTTCCTTGATCCTATGATGCACACTCTCACATAATCTGAATCAGGATGCATCCCACTACCAACATACAAGTTTCACATAGTAGTGTTTCTCCCCGACCCCATCTATGCTATGTAATCTTATAACCAGCAAGGCCTCTGAGCCAAGGATGTAACACCAATTCTTGTCTAACACACCTGATAGCATTGCTGAGTGGGTCAAATGAAACTAAGTGAGGTGCAGATCAATGTTAGTAACCAATATAACACCTGTCTGATACCTTAAAGTGCAGTTTATAAAATATACACATAATTTGTATAAATGCTTTAAAAAGAAAAAAAGGAAGGACCCATGCTAAAGTCTAAGTGATAGCAAAAGTGATTTCTTACTTTCTTATTTATTTATGCTTTTCTGAATTTTCAGAATTTTCTCACAATGATCAGGGGACATATCTATATATTAATAAAAGCAGAAATAAGAACTTTAAGCCATATTTTAGTATGTTTAATAACTAAAATCTAGCCACTTGATTTGTACTCTATGCTCACCAAAGAGCTACTATAAGAAAACTGATGTACCTCTCTTATTATTTTCCATAATACACAATGTACTGAAAATTTGTATGTGCCAAAATACAGGCCATTTTTACAGTCAACAAACAACTGAGTTTATTGACTATGAGCATAAAAACTTATTTATAATTTTTGAAAATAAACATTAACATCAAGCTCCTAAGACTGTTAGTTTGTATCAATACCTAAATCATTGTTCCAATAATAAAAGAATAGACTACATTATTGTAAATTATATAGAATAAAAACATACTTTAAAATTTCTTTTAAAAACTTTATCCTTACTCTTTGTAAGGATATTTGTGTCTCTATCTACTGTTTATTTTATTTATTTTCATGTTTTATTAAACATCAATAAAGAATAGAGACCACATCTACACAATCATTCTTTACTACAGATCAGAACCACAGATCAAAGGCAGTGGGCAGTCACTCTTAGAAATAACTCCTCTTGTCCACTGCTCAATGAGAGAAGGATTAGCCTTTGGAATGAAGACACAGCTCCTGGGTCTTCTGTAGAATTTGTATTTTTCTGTCCCAATTTCCAAGAGTGTGATAAAATGCCAGAAAGAAAAACTGTCCAAGTACAGAAAAGTTGAAACACTTAAAGGCCTATAATTTTTCTGAATCTACAAATTCAATGACAGATATTACAAAGAAAAGATTTAATTACTAGCGTTTACTAAACAAAATGAAAATCATAGGGGACTAGGGACTAGGTATTTCTGTGAATAGCTAAGTTAGTAACTCTGTTGATTATTTCTCTACATCTTCCTCAAGTTCCTTTTAAAACTCACTAAATGCAGATCAAAGCAGCTATTATTACAATTTCTGGAAAAATAAAGCCTACAAATCTGAAAAATAAAATTTTACTAGCACATAAAAATCTCTACCAGATTGCCCACAGTCAAGCAATAACTAAGTTAACATAAGTTAACTAAGTTAAATGAAGTTTAGTTCTATTTTACTGACAAATGGCTATTCGCATGGCTAAAATGCATCTGACACTTCTATCAAACATTTTCTTGTATCTGTTGTGACTAGACTGCTGTCTCTCTACCTTTAACAACAAATACATTATCCAGGAAGGTGCATTGTTAAGCCACCTGGGACTTTTGTCTCATGCCCACATAACATGCCTACAGCAGTGTCCTGACTTAAAACTACAAAAAAGAAGTGTTGTCTATTTTAAGAAGCCTTCCCTGAACTCCCATACCAGGCTAATCATCTTTTAGTAAATATACATAACCTTTCTGCCACAGCTCTCCTTGCTTAGCTCTTTCATAGTCCTTAGTCATGTAAAAAAATCTTTGTTCCCATTTGTCACCCCACATTTGACTGCAAGCTCCTTGAGTTCAGGGACATTGTGAAATTGCTCATTTTTGCAATTCCAGACCTACGTAGTCCCTGGCTTAGTGATAATGTTAGATGGACTATAATTCTCAGTTATTCTAGGGTACCTACTCGTAAGTTTGAAGGAATTGCCTGAATAAAGCCAAGATAGAGCTTGAGACTCTCAGGCATCTTTCTCATCAATAGGCAACATTTTATTACCACTTCTGAAAGGAGAAACAGGCAAAAGATTTTTCTTCTTTACCACTTGAGTATTTCATAACAATTTTAGCTTTATATTCCCAAATCTGTTTGGCTTTTACAGACTTTTTTTTAAGTGAATAAATCTAACTGCAATTGTATTAGATCAACTGGCAAATGAATGAACACTTATAGAAAATTTCAGGTCTACTGGAACAAGCCTGGGATGTAGGCCCTGAAGACACTGCCTTCTGTTCCCCTGTACATTAACACGAAGAAAGAAATGGAATAATAACCCACTCCTGCCTTACAAAGATAGTAAGCAACAGAGATATGTAAGAATGCGCTTTTTCTTCTTCAAGAAAAAGAGGTATAAGAACTCAGAGGATTAGTATTATTTAATATTACTTCTGAAAGCTCTGTCATTCTGGGCTGATTAGAAATTTTCAAATAAGGTTAATTTATAGATAAGTATAATCTTAGGTTTTCAAAATAATCCCTATGAAGGTCTCTCTGTATAGTCCTGGTATAAATGAGTGTTTAAAATACAATTCATTTGAATTTATATTGACTCTGGGTTTAAAAAGTTATAAGCTACACTCCTTGCTAACTTTTTAAAAGACGACTAGGGGTCAGGATGGGACATTACCAATTTACATTTGAAAATACAGTAAACCTTTTTCTTTTTCAACATTTTTACAGGATTCTACCAGATCATCAGTTATTTGAAGGAAAAGACTTCTCTTTGTATCTACTATAGTACTTAAATTCAAGTTTGACCCTCAGCAGAATAGTATGATGTAACGAAAAGAGGGCTGAACGAAGATCCAGAACTAAGTTTAGGGCCTACAGTTTTCTAAACCTCAATATTCTCATCTGCAAAATGCCTAGGTGTACTCACTTCGCTGTGCTGATGTAAGCTTAAAAATTAGGTTATTATAAAATAATTTCGAGAAATTAAACGAAAATGTACTTATTAGGCTATCTCCCCCAATAATGAGAAAATCAATGACATTCTGTAAAAGTTAGGTCAAAAACAAAAAATACTGATCCAATTTTTATCTCCAGTAGATTACAAAATAATTTATAATAGAATTTCAAAATCTTTACTACAAGTTTGTATTAAAATACTAAAGTAAATCCTTTACCTTTTCTAAGTCTTCGATTTCAGAACTGAAGTTTTTACCCTCATCCATCATTTCTTCTTCTTCAAGAGTTCTTTCATCATCATAGTCATGGACCAACATCTCAGCAGTAGGGTCAAAATCATGATCCTCAGAAGACAAAGACCCAACTGGAATGAAACAAACTCAATCACTTTACATATTTACAAGGCTATTTACAAAAGAAAATAAAAATTTGTGTTCTTCTACCAGTCCTGTTTAATGTTTTATATGTGAGTTTTATTAAATGAATCTACTATATACTTTATAGGTTATATAGTAAGACTGTATGATTCTGAAAAGATATCTGAACCAGCAAAAGTACAAGGCAAAGTAATTCACTTCTATAATGGGTCCAGTCCAGGAGAAAACAAGTTATAATAGCAACAAAACGATTTAAATGGCATGCTCTTAAATAAACGTTCTAATAGAAAAACAGTCAAACTTGCGTATTAGTTTAATACATCTGTACAAAAGCAACAGCAAAAAGTCAAAAGGATTAAATTTCCATTAATGGAAGACTTAACAAAAATCTACCATATACTAAGGATAACACTTCAGATGAGAATATAAATTTTACCCAAATTCTCACCCTCAAATACACAAAACACAACAGAAATCTGGTTTATAAAACAAATACAAGTTTCTGTGAAGTAGCTATACAGTAATTGACTTTTTAAAAGCACTATATCTTTTTACATATCTATAACAGTATTTCAAGCTCCCCAGCATTAATTAGACAAGCATTAAACTGTAAAACTACACCTTACTTTGGATTACTAACAAAGTTCTTAGGATCACGTGAAGGGAATACAGACAATCATAACTTAAGGTTTGGGAAAATATATCCATTGCAAGTTGTTTTGGTCCATTCATATTTGTTTATAAATTGCATTACTTCTTAACAGCAAATATGAATTCAATAGGAAACACCAAAAAACAAGGGAAGAAATAACTAAAATCCATAATCCCAAGAGAATGAAATCAAATTTATGAAAAACAGGATTTTCTCTACTTGTTTTACTCTAGTACTTGATTCAATTAGACCAGAGACTCTCAGAAAAGGGAAGAAGGATCAGAATATTTTGGTGGGAGAAGAAAAAAGTGGATAGAAGCATATTCAACATAAAAAGTTTGATCTGTTCTTAGTCAAGCTATTGAATATTTTTAAATTTCAAACATTTAAGGACAGTGTGAGATCATAACCAGAACACTGAACTAGGCCAAAGATTTTTCACTACGGAAAAACCAGAGACATAATTCAATGTTTTTGATTCTGAGTTCCAAGAACTCTAATCATTAGTACTAAAAATAATACAATTTCTATGGGACTTAACTTTTTAGGTTTACATTATGATGTTATTTCTTTAAAGGTTGAAAAATATCTGCTCATTTACAAACTTGAAGTGCATATGGTTTAACTTAATTCTAAAGAGAAAGATGAATATTTATTAACTAGCTCAAAAACAGAACATCTACCATTACAAATTTTCTTCCTTTGAGGAATTCCAGGAAACCTCCACAATATGCCAAAGCGGCAGGGATGAAATAGATGCTTACTTCTCCACCTCTTTGGGAGCAAAATTCTGCCCTCTTTTGTTACTCCTATATCACTGGGCACAACAGGCTTCCCCTTTAATATGGAAGGTATTCAATAAGGGCCAGAAATTGAAGGGCCTCAGGTTCTACTCCTGGCTTTGTCCTTGGCTTTCTGGGACCTGAAGCAAGTCATTTAAACTTTCTGTGTCCAGCTCCCATCTTCCATTTGTAAAATACATAGGGATGGCTGAAAAGACCTCAAGAGTCCCTTCCAGCTCTAAAATTCTCCTATAAAACTGATTAAAAACAGGTTATAAGTCTGTTTAGACACCCAAACCACACTGTCTTTGGTGTTTTATTTAAGATTGCAACTTCCCTTCAAGACCAACCTAAGAAAGAGTGAGATCCCCCCCCTCTACTAAATATAGGAAAATTAGCCAGGCCTCACATGCCTGTAGTCCCAGTCCCAGCTACTTGGGAGGCTGAGGCAGGAGGATAGCTTGTGCCCAGGAGTTTGAGGCTGCAGTGAGCTAGGCTGAAGCCACTGCACTCTACTCCAGGTGACAAAGCGAGACTCTCTCTAAAAGAAAAAAGAAAAGATTGCAACTTCTTAAAAAAAGTTAGTGATGCAAAATGGAAAAATTCCATTGTCATCCAGATGTTTGGCATCACATACATAAATATTCTTCTCCTGAAATCAGTTATAACAAAGAAACGTTTGTCTCAAAATTAGCAAAAATTTTTAAAACAATTTTTAAATGTAAAGATGTAGACAGCTATTTTAAAAGTATCCACAAATTTCTCCTACTTGGTGTATTTTACAATACCTTAAATGATAATCAAGTGAGACCTTAAAAAGGTGGAGTAAATACAGAAAGTAATTTTGCAAGGAAATGCGTTGTTCACTCTAAGACAACATGTCTAATGGAAGACCTGGGAGCTCATCTGTGCTCCGCTACTAACTATAGTGTTATTTAAGTCTCCTCAACTGTAAAATAAGGGAGTTGGACTAGTTCAGAAGTGCTTTTCGTGGAGACTGTGAGAGGGAAAAGAGGTAGCCAAGAGGGGAGCTGGAAAGGGAATGAAAAATTGAAACAAAGCACATGAGGAAAGGTCCTTACCATGGATCTGCTTCAGGGGTTCCACAAACCCCAAATTGTTTAATTATACATATGTGCAGAATTCTGAAGAGTCTCTTGCTTTCATCAGATTCTGACCTCAAAAAGGTTAAAGAAACACTGTACTAGGATGATCTACGGTTGTTGTCTCAGATCAAAAATACTAAATCACCATTTTTCAGTGCCAAACTTGGATGTTCTATTTTTATATTATTATTAAGGCAGCTTTACCTAACTCTCAATTTTAACACAACCCATAGACATTTAATTATAAAAAAGAGACAAAATAACGGGAGATGGGAGTTATGGTTAATAATTAATTTAAGCAGTCCCAAAATTCTAACAAATTAAAGACTCAATCTCTTGAAGAAATCAAAATTAAAATCTAAAATGCTAAAGTTGGTGGAAAGTAGATTTGGGATTTACTGTTTCAGACTTGGAGAAAAAAACAATACATGTAAAAATTAAACACATTACTTAGAAGAACACTTGTCTTAGGAGCTTTGTAACAGGGTTATTTTTTCAACATGCAAGGGAAAAAAAAGGACAGTATAACTAACTGTCCCTTCCTAGAACAACTTAATTACCAAATGCACATTGAAACTCTTAAAAACCGATGATGAAAACCTTGCAAGATAAATTTTTCTGCGGAATCCTTTAGCAATAGATCTTTGAGCTCGCATTACCCTCCGAGACCCCCAAAAGAGGTAAGAAAATAGGACAAACCTGGGCTTGAACTTCCAAAAGAAGCCTAGGAGAGAGAGAGAGAAGAAAACGTGAGGTTAGATAGCGCAGCCAAGGAAAGAGGCAGCGCCGGCAACAGGGCGCAGAGGAGGCGGAGTCGAGCGCTCCTCCGCAGCTGCCAAAAGTGTAAGACGTAGCTGCGCTCCAGTCGCTCCCGGCCCCTTTCGGGCCCCCTCTTGGCTGCCTCGCCTTCCTCCCGGAGTCCCCAGTGTACAAACTCGCAGACCCGGGACGAAACCCGGAGTCTAAGAGGCAACTCCAAGCCTCTTCTTAGAGCTCAGCAAGTTACAAAGCACAGAAGCAAAACCCGGAGCAGTCGGCTCGCAGCATCAGTCCCCTATCCCAAACACCTCGGGAGTCCCCCAAATCCCCCCCAGCCCTCCGCGGCCCCAAACAACTCGTTGCAACGCAACACCCTTTCCTGGATGGAACTTGCTCGCTGGGCACCTAGTCCGCCCCATGGGGCCCAAAAGCCCCAACTCCGGCGCTGTCCTCTGCCCTGGAGCGCAGGCCGGCTCAAATCGGACACTTGCCCCCAAACGAAAGCGCGAGCCCCCCATCGTCTCTCCCGAGTCCAGAGATGCGGTCCCTCAGTTCTAGGGATGGTGGTTCCTTCAAGAGTGTTCAGTCCCGCCCCGGGCCCGCCAGCGCGCCCCTCGCCCCAGTGAGCTCGACCCGAGGGGCTCCTGCCGCGCCACCCCCTCCCCCCAGTTCACTAGTCCCGGGGGACATGGCCGGGGCAGCTTCGCTCGCCCAGCTTCCCTCCTCCAGCCCAGTGGAAACTGGGGCTATCGAGCCTCTCTCCTGGAGAGGGCGTCGAGGGTCGTGGTCTGCTCCGTTCACCCCAGGGGCTTCCGCACATCCTGGGCTGCGGGGCGGGGAGTCCCGCTGCTCTCCCGCGAAGCCCGGCGGCCGCGCATCCCGCTCGCCTCCGCGCCCGGCGCAAAGTGGAGCGTGTGGCTCCGCCGCGCCGCAGCCCGAGCCCGGTGGGCCGGGGACACAGCGCACCGCTCCCGCAGGGCAGTGGCGCAGCCCGCTCCCCGCTTTGCAAGCCAGCCACGGAGGGGGGGCTCGGCCGGTTTCCACCCACCCGGGCCCCGGGAGGCGGCGCGGAGGCGCTGGCGGCCGGCGTCAGCAGCCGGGGCCACGGCACGGCCCCGTCCCCGGGCAGGGGCTCGCTGCCGCCGGCCGCCGCCTCCGCCCGGCCCCGTCGCCTGGCTCGGCCGGGGCCGGAGCCGCCGCGGCCTAGTCTCGGAGGGAGACCGCTCCCGCGCCCGCTCCCGCCCCCCGGCCGGCCCCGCCGCGGCCCGGCGCCGCCCCGCGACCCCCGCGCCGCCGCGCCGCCCCCCATGGGGCCGCAGAAAGAGCCCCGGAGCCCCCAGGCTGGCTTGGGGACCGCGGGGGGCCGCCCGGCGCCCGCTCCAGCCCGGCCGCTCCTGCCCGGTTTCCCTGCTCACCTCCGCCATATTGGTACCTTTAGGGCGAACGAGCAGCGCCGAGCCCAGTCCCCGGATGGGGCGCCTGAGCCAATCGCAGCCGCCGCCGCCACCGCGGTCCGCCCGGCACCCGCCCGGCGGCGGAGGCGGCTCGGCCCCTTATAGGGCAGGGCGGCCCGCGACGCCCCCGGCCCGCTCGCACGCCCACCCCGCCCGGCGCCCCTCGCCGCGCCCCGCGCCCGCCCGCCCGCCGCGGGGCCGACCTGCACCCGCGCTCACCCGTCCTCCTCCCGGCTGGAGGAAAGTTCCTGCCGAACTGGAGGCAAGCGGGGGACGGACGGAGGCACAGGCGCGGGACAGACCCACGCCCAGCCAGTCGAGGCCCGAGAGCCGGAGGGGCCGGCGGGGTCCGACCCGCAGACTCCGCGGTGCGGTAGGGTGTGGGGGAGGCGGGTGGGGGACTTGACGGGCAGGCGATGTGGAGGGACGACTCGGCAGACTCAACTTCCCTAAGAGGCGATGGGTGGAATAGACTCGCTGGCGAGAGGAAGCGCTGGGCGATGAGAAGCGGCTGATGGATGGCAGAGTCAGTCCGGAATGAGAGGACAGCGACCGGGCACTTTGCGCTTTCCCCGAAGAGACCTGCAGGAATGGGGGATGCAGGCCGGGGTATACTGGCTCATGGAGTGGACTATGGAAGTAGACATGTGTCGAACAGGCTCTGGAAAGTAGCGACGGTACGGAAGAAAAGGCAAAAAGAGACCGACAGGGCAAAGAAATGATGATGCACATATTTGTACAAGTCAAAGAAGGTGCTCATAAAATATATACTGTGCACTTATGAAAAAAGTTAGACCAGTCCTAAGGGTTGTTAATCACCAAAGGGACTAGAGGGTGACCCACACAAATCAGATCTGTTGAAGGACAGCAATATGTATCAAAGGCCCTGAAATGAGTCTCAAAAACTCTACCTCCCCCCGTGCCTCCCCAACAAAAGGCCAAACATTTGCTTAGGATCATAAAAGGAAGCCAGTCCTGTGGCAAGTAGATGGGTAAAAGAGGGAGGGCAAGGCTTAACAGGTATACCTGCTCCTACCTGTGGCTTATGGCCCTTTGCTCTTCGTTGGGGGAGCTAAGTCTAATCTCTGGTAGGAGCACATCCACACTGAACAACTTTGAGCAAAGGACACGAAAATATACACTAACAACTGGTTGGTGGCCCACAGAAGTAGATCCCTACAAGAAGTTAAAGTGTGGAGTAGCCCTGGCAAATTTGGAAGACACATACTGTCCTGAGGTGGAAAGCCAGAAATAATCATAGGTATGGAAAAGTCTGCTGTAAGGTACATGGATAAGTGATATGCAAACATAATCAGGAAACTATGGCAGGGCCCTACAGGGATTTGCAGACACCAGAGCTCTTCTCCCAGCTTTTTGCTAAAACGTATGTAATATTAAATGGCAGAGGTGAAGTTTGTGTTATATTCTCACAAGTTGAGAGACTTTTTAGAAACTAAGATTCCCACACTCCATACTTTTAATTCAAACGTGAGAGGTCTGAATTTAAACCTGGGGTCTCTCCAATTCCCCTGCTCCTGGAGTGCATACTTGAGGATGAGGCCGGAGACTGGATTATGGGAGGAGGGGAGAAGGTTAATTTCAAAATTTTTGCCAAGACTTATCAAAATCACTGGTAAAATTTATTTATGGAAATTTTAAGGAAAAATCACTTCAACTGTTTCAAAACATCATAAAGACATGGAAAGTTACACTTTCTCTTCTGTGAAAGATATCTTTTGACCTTTTGTCCAGTGGAATAACTCAAAAACAGCTGAACTTTGAAACCAGAGGCTTGGCACACATTGTATGTACTGTCCTCAATGAGGCGTTCATAGTTTTCAAAGTAAAAAAGTGGCTTGAAATTAAGTGCAAGTGATTAATTTTAGAAATGAGGCAATGAGCGGGCTCTGTGGACAAAGCTATTAAATAGTTCCCTGAGCTCTGGACCACAGTCTGAGCCAGTGGAAGAAAGTGTCTTCAGCAGCCTGCCTGGTACATTACACTAAGAAAAGTGTTTTCTTCCTAGAAAATTTGGCTAATCCAAACTATAAATGTGGACTGAGATTATGTTTTGGCGTGTCTGAGAAATACGAGTTTGTGTACTGGCATGAACCTAGCAGGGTTCTGTAGATTTTATTAAATTGTAAAGATTTTGTATAGACATTTGTAATTTTTGACTGCTTGTATGCTCTCCATCATAGTACATAGTTTAGGGAGTCTGTGTCCATAGTATTAAATAAGGATCCAGAGAAAAATAAATGAAGCTAAATTAATTAGCAGTTTGAAGAAGCAGAGCTACTTTTCTCTTCCTGATCACTAGAGAAATAGTTTACCACCCAGTCTTACATAATACATTCCTTTTATGATAAAGTGTATAAAGTCTACTATATGTAGATGGATCTTTCATTCTTTTTGATGACAGAACGTCCAGGAGTCAGTACTGATAGAAAGTCCTTTTGTTGCATGCAGTTGAAATTAAAATACTATTAACAATTTTACATTTATTATTGTGCTGTCACTACATAGCAGTGGGCATTATATAGAAAGTGCTTGATGCTGGGCACTATGGGACCACAATAAAAGTCCTTGTCCCCCCAAAAGCTTACAGTGTAAGTAATCTCTATAGATGGGCACATGAGCAAGGAAAACTCAAGACTGAAACCATAATAACACCCTAAGAAGACCCAAAATGTCATAGATCCTCCAGCCATCTTTAGAAATGAAATAATCAAGAAAAGATTATCTGTAACTGTGTGATTTGAGATGGCTTACAGTAAATGCATACAGTAAAATAAGAAAATGTAAATATAAAAACTGAGGACCAATGAACCTAACTAGATGAGGAGGTTAGCACCAAAGAAAAAGTAAGAATAAGATCATGAAATATAACACAATATGAGAGTTGAACCATAAATTTAGAGTTTTCTGGCAGAGAGAGGAAAGAAAAAGAAAGGAAGGAAAGGAAGGAAGGAAGGAAGGAAGGAAGGAAGGAAGGAAGGAAGGAAGGAAGGAAGGAAGGAAGGAGAGAGAGAAAGGAAAGGAAAGAAAGGAAGGACGGGACGGAGGGAGGGAGGGAGGAAGGAAGCAAAGAAAGAAAAAAGAACGAACAGTCAGTTGCTTGATTCCCCTTGTCATTTAGGAAACATATACAAATTCTTAAATGGAAATGAAGCTTTTCAGGACACTTTAAAAGAAATGTCTTATCTGAGCTACATAGTAACAGGGAAATATCCTCCAGGTCCCCAAATGTACTAGCAGGTTTCACAACCTTGTTTGCTTAGTGACCGTCTATGAAAGTTGAGGGCACAATAAGAATGTATGACCTACCGAAAGCAGTTTTTATAATAATAATGCCACAGTAATACGGTATAGATACTTAGCTTTCTGTGGCTTCCATTTAACCCAAGAGAAAATAATAAACAAAGTTATTATACAAAGTTAATGTCTCAGTCTCAAATGCCTATAGTAGTGAGGCAAGCATAAGGAACAAGTGAAGCAGGTTAGTGTAGACAAAAGTAGGAGCAATAGCAAACTTGGAGACCTAAACAGGTCTTCTAAATGGGGCCTAAACAGGGAGACACTAGTTAGTTTCAGCAAATGGGCTCTTGCCTTGTGAGAATGTGGGCCCAGTGTTTCCAGACACTTCAATTTTCCAAGAAGAGCTGAAAAGCTAGATTTTTATGTGAAATCTCCTGGTTTTTAAAACTTCATCAACTAATTTCTTAAAATGTAAACACAGTGTAAATCAAATAAATTATGTTAAATAAATTTTGATTAGCTGGTGAGCCTCCAGTTTGTAGACTCTGACCTAGAACATCATCTTAATATTACCTCTCAGCATGGATTTGGATAAGACTGTAATGCCAACAATTCATCCCAGCATTCCTACTTGCATTTTTCTAAATATATACACTTGTTCTGTGTGATATGCAATTAAATATTTGTTGTTGGAATGAATGGCTACTCTCTGAGAAAGCTAGTTGGTTGTAATAAGCTTTGCCTAAACACAGACTGTTAACAAAAGAAAGACGTTCTGCACAGTAACTAAAAAAAAGAAGAAGAAAATAGAGTTCATACAGCTCAAAAGAGGTCTCCTCAGTTCATTCCAAAGGACAAGAGAGCTTGGTCCATAGACATGAACATTTACCCAGCCCATGAGTCAGGATTGTTCTCAAAATGAGATGGATGCATCAGGCTAATATACCTTTGTAAGTGCACCCAGTGAGATCTTCCAACTCAGTGGCTTTAAATTTCAGGAACATCTTCAAAAGAATTTTTAATAACTGTACCCTTTCTTACATATTCAATTTAACTTGTAGTTTTATCATTTTAAGTTAAATAGTTGCAAAGGATATACTTTCCAACATATTGTAATGATGACTATTTAAAAATAAACCAGGCCGGGTGCGGTGGCTCACGCCTGTAATCCTAGCACTCTGGGAGGCCGAGGCGGGTGGATAGCTCAAGGTCGGGAGTTCAAGACCAGCCTGAGTAAGAGCGAGACCCCGTCTCTACTATAAAATAGAAAGAAATTAATTGGACAACTAAAAATATATGTTAAAAAAAAATTAGCCAGGCATAGTGGCGCATGCCTGTAGTCCCAGCTACTCGGGAGGCTGAGGCAGAAGGATTGCTTGAGCCCAGGAGGTTGAGGTTGCTGTGAGCTAGGCTGATGCCACGGCACTCTACAGCCCGGGCAACAGAGTGAGACTCTGTCTCAAAAAAATAAAAAAAATAAAAATAAAATAAAAATAAAAATAAACCATTACATAATACTGTAAAATGTGCAACAGAATCTAAATATCATAAAAATTGGATATTCCATCATTCTTTTAAAAAATACATGAACATGTTTCTTCCTTAATACTAGGAAAGTTTACAATTCCTTTTTCTCCTTGAACTCATATTCCCATACTGTTTCCTCCAAAGAAGTGTAATATGTTTTCTGCTTAGAAGCCTTTTGCTGATACTGTACTACCTTTCTCTGCAACAAAAATATCCCTATAAATTGATAGTAAAAATTAATAGTTTTTCTCCAGATTGAGTTATCAGTACAATTACTATTATTATTATACTATTGCTATTATATTATTAATTATAATATGATTATATTAATTGCATATTGGTTAAAATAATATATGTGAATTACAAATTTTGATTAAAGTTTATTGAACAAAAATTGCATTGGAAATCAATCTCTTGGTAAAATGAATAGGATTTTTTAAGAACTCATGTGCCTGTAGATGAATATTATAATACCTAATGCTAGAATGAGAGTTTAACATCAATTTTATTCTTACTTTTATTTGTGTAGAAGTAAGCTTTGAAAAACCATATTCATACAATAAGTAGATGGGAATGGAATAGTTTTGTTATTAAACCATCACTCAATTATTTGATCTTCTTAGTAATATGTTATGATCTTCTATCAAACATTTTTAATGTTCTATACACTGATGTTTAAAATGTCTTCTTTCAATTTTGTTGAAAGCAAAGAATTAAGAGCCACCTGACTTGCAAAAAGATGTTACCAAGACCTCATAGTCCTTCACTATAATCCACTTCAATTTTGATGCAGATTACCAAAAAGACTTTGCCAAGACTTACCAAGTGACTATTAATTGTACTATTTTTCCCCCCATGTAGAGGCACTTGTTTAACTCAACATACTCTGAAAAGGGAGAGAAAATGGAAATAGTCTTAATTTCAATACTCTCTTGCCAATACAATATTTTTTAAATAAAATGCATATATCTTATCACATAATTTACATATAGTTTTGTCAAAACCTTGGAGTTGCAGATTTTCTGTTTGTGGAAAATGTCTGCCACATAACCTAACTAGCAAAGCCTGTCCTCTTTGCAAACCAAACTGCCAAATCAGACTTCCATTCTTTTAGAAAAAGTCTGATTTCGTTTTTCAATTTTTTTTTTTTTTTTGAGTCAGAGTCTCTTTCTGTTGCCTGCGCTAGAGTGCTGTGGCGTCAGCTTAGCTCACAGCAACCTCAAACTCCTGGGCTCAAGAGATCCTCCTGCCTCAGCCTTCCAAGTAGCTGGGACTATGGGCACATGCCAACGCGCCCAGCTAATTTTTTCTATCTTTAGTGGAGACAGGGTCTCACTCTAGCTCAGGCTGGTTTCAAACTCCTAACCTCAAGTAATCTTCCCACCTTGGTCTCTCAGAGTTCTAGAATTACAGGCATGAACCACCATATCTGGCCCATCTTTCAATTCTAATAAGCATGTTAATTCTCACTTTGAGGCATATTAAAAAGCACTGAGAAATATATTACAAAACATGTATTGTAAGATAGATTACTCAAATCAGGCCATTGCAGTTCAAAATTAAAATAATGTAAGATCTAATAGAATTAATTTATTCATTTTATAATAAGTTATAAAATCAAGGGTAATCAACATGCAGTTCCTCATTACTTAGTTTATTGTAATACAATGTAACACATAGCTACAAGGGATGTTATTTATATTGTGAAGAATATGATAAAAAGCACAATATTTCTTTGGTAAACTTGTCATAGACTGAATGTTTGTGTTCTCCCCAAGTTCATTTGTTGAATCCCTAAACCCCGAATGGCTATATTTGGAAAGAGTGCCTCTAAGAAAGTAATTATGGTTAAATGAGGTCATAAGGGTGGGATCCTGATACAATAGGATTAGTGTCCTTATTAGAAGAGACATCAGTGAGCTTGCTGTCTTGTGGCTGTTCTCTCTCTCTCTTTCTCTGTGTACACGCACCAAGGATAAGCTATGTGAGGACCCAGCAAAAAGGCAACCATCGGCAAGCTGGGAAGAGAGCCCTCACCAGAAACTGGCCCTGCTGGGTCTTGATCACTCCGTCTGTGGTATTTTGTGATGCAGCCTGAGTAGACTAAGACAACGTGTGTGCATTTGGTATTTGCTTTGGGAATTTGGTATTGCCAAACATCTGATATTTGCTTAGGGAATAAAAGAGAATTATGAGTCAAAATTTGGAAATACTCCATGAATTTTATGTATGTTCAACTTTTCTTATGTATTTGTTGATAGTGAAAGGTATATGCTGCTGAAAACAATCAGTCCAGAAGTTAGCCTATCATGCTATTCTCCATAGGAAGCTGAAGAATATTATAAAGTGAAATTATGTAAGGATTTTGATGTGGCTGTTATCCAGTGTTCATGGGAATGTGGAGGTCACCGAAAACATTTCAGTTTCTTCTCAAAATCATGGCCTACAGAGGAGTATTGAGACTAGTTGAAAATGTGTGCTTAAATTTCACTAGTGTTCAGTGTGCCTTACCAATGCTGGCTTCTTTACTTTGCTCTTTCCAGACTCTCCTTCAACAGCAAGGTGTTCTTTAACAAACGCCAAGAGAAAGAAGAAAGTCATTAAATGAAAAAGTGCTGTCTCTTTCACTACCTCAAGTATACAATATACTGTATCTGATATGAGAAAAACTCAATGAGAACCAAAATATTCCATTCTTCACACTATGTTTAACCTTGGACTAAAATATATGTAAGACAGGAAGATTTAACATGTATTAAATATGGCCTAAAAGCTTATATTTCCTTTATTTCAATATGTATTTCAAAATATCAACTGTGAAGACTTTTATTATCTCTTAATTAATTTTAATTATAAAAAAAAAATTTACTTCTCTAAGATTGACCAAAAAGGTTGAGCAAGACAACCATAAATACAATTGCAGCCAAGTGTAGTCGCTCACACCTGTAATCCCAGCACTTTGGGAGGCTGAGGCAGGAGGATTGCTCGAGGGCAGGAATTCAAAATCAGCCTGGGCAACACAGCAAGACACCATCTCTACAAAAAGAATAAGAAAATAAGCCAGGCATGGTGGCATGCACCTGTAGTCCCAGCTACCTAGGAGGTTGAGGCAGGAGGATGACTTGAGCCCAGGAGTTCAAGGTTACAGTGAGCAATGATCACACCATTGCACTCCAGCTAGGGAGACAGAGCAAAACCCTGTCTCAAAAAAAAAACAAAAAACCTGTCTCAAAAAGGAAAAAAAAAAATACTGACAATTGCTTCATAATTCTGTGTTGTACTGTATTAGAGTGAAAGCTGGAGGGAGATTTGAAAGAGCTTAACTTGACAATTTTAGCACAACAGAGCTGGGGGCAACCAGCTTAGAGAACTGGGTTTGAGTTGAGATGCATAGGGCGAGAATAAACAGGGACTTCTCTTGGTGAAGGAACGTTGGCACCTCCCAAGGCAAGTGTTAGCAGAACTAGAATTACTTTATGGCTGTATAAATTATCCTGAAGAAAGAGTGCACAACTTAAGGGATGCCAGTGACTCTGCTCTCCATTCTACTCAATGAATGTACTCCAGGTATAGCTTGAGATAGGAAACTTGAATCTTCTGTACTCTTGGTTGGCTTCTCACAGTGTGAACATCTTGCTGCATTGAGTGTAACTCTGGTGTTTAAAGATACACATTTTTTTTTTTTTTGGTACAGCATGGTCTGTAAATACAAGCCAATTCCTTCATCTGGTGTTCCACTAAAGAAACATCCAATACTGAAGGAAAATTGGCTGCATTGGACTTTTTGGGAGGCTGTATATCTACTTTCAATGTGGCACTTTCCTAAGGTTTTTTTATAAAGTTTGATTTCTTTTAACATTATTATGACGAAATATTTCAGGAATAACAAAAGTATGCCATTTAAATAGTTTTTTTCTTATTTTTTTATCTATTTGGCACCAACTCAATGTAAACACAGTATGATTCCATGTTATAAACATTTGTTGAATACCTATAAAATGCATATTATTATTTCATAGCTCCCAATTACCTTGCAAGGTGGATGTTACTGTCTCCATTTTACAGATAAGGAAACTAAGGCTTAGAGAAATTAAAACTGACCCAACTTATAAATTATAGAGCTGAATTTGGGCCCAGTCTGCTTGAATTTAAAGCCTGGACTCTTTTCTTTATATCAAGATGTTAATGGGTAAACCAAGAATCATAAAAAAACAAAAAAGTAGTATTTAAGTGAAATCTTTTTTTTTTTTTTCTGAGACAGAATCTCACTCTGTTGCCTGGGCTAGGTGCCGTGGCGTCAGCCTAAGCTCACAGCAACCTCAAACTCCTGGGCTCAAGCAATCTTTCTGCCTCAACCTCCCAAGTAGCTGAGACTACAGGCATGTGCCACCATGCCTGGCTAATTTTTTCTGTATATATTTTTTTCAGTTGTCCAGCTAATTTCTTTCTATTTTTAGTAGAGACGGGGTCTCACTCTTGCTCAGGCT
>CAUYRT010073109.1:0-10601 GCA_963574885.1 Lepilemur ruficaudatus
ACAACAGGCACTGCACTATAGGCACGCACCACCATTCCCGGATAATTTTTTCTATATATTTTTAGTTGTCCAATTAATTTCTTTCTATTTTTAGTAGAGACGGGGTCTCGCTCTTGCTCAGGCTGGTTTCGAACTCCTGACCTTGAGCGATCCACCCACCTCGGCCTCCCAGAGTGCTAGGATTACAGGCGTGAGCCACCATGCCTGGCCCTACCCAGGGATCTTTGAAAGGTGCCAAACCTCCCATCCCCCTAGTTCTGTTTGAATTGTTCCAGGTTATGGCTTGGACATTGGGGGTTTTAATGCTCTCATTGCAGCTAAGCTTGAGAAACACTGGGCTAGGGAACCACAGCCGTGAGCCAAGCAACCTGGGAAATGTGTTGCTGTGCATTGGCGGGAAGTCTAATTAGCATTAGCATTCATAAGAAAGAGATGAAATAACACAAAACAGATCAAATATGATACCTGCTCCTGGACCTGGAAACAGACACACTCCTTCCACCCCACCATTCTCCTTGCTTCCTGGCTGGATCGGGAGCAGAGCTGCGTATGGTTTTGTGCACATGTCTAAACACAGAGGAGAGTGCTGGAACCAGCCGTGCCTCGGCATAATTACAATGTGTGTAATCTTCCGGTGGCTGTTTCTGGATCCTGGGAGTGGCCTGGGAGAATTGTGCTGCAGCATAATGTCCTGGCTCTGCAAATGCTGGAGTTGCTGCCTCTGAGAAGCCTCCCTAGGAAGGATGGGGGCCATCTGCAAGGGGGGGATCAAAATCTGTGATCTCTGTTACCTTCCTGCATCGCCTACGCTGACTCCCACACAGTGTCTTTCTGTGGATGAAATCAGATTAAAATAACCATGAATGGCACTTTCTAAGAGTAAAAAAGGACTGAGAAAGGCAACCCAGAAATGTGTATATTCCTTGGCGTAGGAGAAGGCTAGCATACTTCTTGCCTTGGTGGTAGTAGGAGGTTTGTGGCTAAGTGTAGCTATATGAGCCTCAGGATTTTTTTTTTTTCCAAGCACCCATTGACTAAGCCCCTTCCCATGTTACTAGCCTCCCTTCCCCAGATTTGCTACATCTAGAAGGAAGTACTGTAGCAAGAACCAAAACAAAAGGAAGATGTGAGCAGCTTCTAGATTTTAAAACGGGTACTCCAACATAGACCTTTGTATTTTTTAATTAACTTTCTCTCCCTGCTGCAGCTTAGGTAGGCACTGGCCACAGTTCTGTTTAAATCATTTTGACCCTAACTCTGTGCTGCACCTCTTTCAGGCGCTTCTGGGGCAAAGAGAGTTGGTAGAAATAAAATATGTTTTTCTCAGCCCATTTCTCTCAGAATTAATAAATAAAGTAAATTGGGAACTCCCCAGGATGCCTCTTCCCAAATGCTGGGAGCTAAACACGTTTGGGCTATCAACATAGGTAGTTCTTCTCTGGAACTTGGTCAGCAAGAAGGGGATTGAGAACTATAGTCTACTAGTGGGGACATTTGAGTTTCTCTGAGCTCTTTGCACTAGTACCCGAGTGAGGTACTTTACTGTTCTGCTGCCAAGGAAATGTTTCTGTTTGCCCAGAGGGGATGAAAACCTTCTTCATCTTTCTCTTTGAAATTAGGAAAAAAATAATTTGTTTTATTTAATCATTTAATAAGTATTTAATATTTAAATATGTAAGTATTTCTAAGTATCATTCAGATACTTAGATCTGAGTATCTGAATGATATTTAGAAATAAATTTCTGCCATGGATTATGAGTTTAGGTTATCCTTTTCTATGAGTCTTAAGCTCTCTTAATTACTTAGGAGAAATTAATTTCTATTAATATCCCATGTAGCCAGTCTGTGCCAGCCAATGGTATTATCATTATGGTTAGACGACCTTGGCTTGAAGCAGAGGATCTTGCTCAAGAGCAGTCTGGACCCAAAAGAAGTGTTCACTGTCATCCTTCCTCCCCCCATTAACAGCAATAATCTATTCCTCAACACAGAATCTGCCATCCCTAGAGAAGGCCTTCCCTAAATATAAGTACTTAACTAAAGGAACTGCCTGTTTTATTTCAAAGGGCTAGCCTCATGGAGTCCCTGAATTACAGAGTCCTCTCTGTATTTTTGGAAATCCCAATTTGGTATTCTCCGGTTCTGTCTGCCTCTGGCTCCAGGGCATTTATGTAATGTAATTCAGTTTCACGTGTTATCTAATCCAAAGGGTGAGCTTTGCTCAGACAAGACCATGTGCTCTGAATTTTGGCCATGTGAGCTCAGCTTGGAGCTGGCAAAGGTGAGGTGCCAGCCTCCAACGTCACCACCTCCAATGCCTAGGCCAGTTTCCTTTAGAGTCCCCTTAGTGGAGTAAAGACAAATTGGCCGTGGGCAGAGGGGGGCTCTAAAGGGACCACAGAAGGCCCAGAGTTCTTTCCTGGTAAAAGAATGCATACACCTGCCGCAATTATTACTTGCCCGGTAGCAGCACTGCTCCGTACCTGGCAAGCCTCAAAAGTGGCGCCATAGTGGTGGTTTCCCTTTCTGTGGCTGCCTGGAGGCTGGAGATCCTCACATCTCCTGCCTGTTGCCTCCTGTGGGACTGTCCTGAGCCCTTCATTCCCAGAGGAGCCCTGTAGGGCTTGAGTCGGGAGGGAAGTTGGAATTAGCAGAGCATTTCTAGAGGGCCCAAGAGGAGGTAGAAACCTGGATCTCCAAGAAAGAAAGTTTAATAGAAACAAATTAGAAGTAAAAAAAGAAAACTTGTAAACAAAGGCTAGAAGTAAAGTTCCATTTTCTGGAGCAGGGCTTCTGAAACTTTATTTCCAAATGAATCACCTGGGATCTTGTTAAAGATACAAATTCTGATCTTGGAGGTATTGATTGGAACCTGAGAGTCCGCATTTCAGCAGGCTCCTGGGTGATTCACAGCCACATTCAGAGGAGCAAAGATCTGGCAGCAGAGGTGTTGGCCTTTGAGTTGGGCTGTGATGCTCCCTAAAGGCTAAGCCTACGCAACATGGCCTCATGCACAGGCCGTTTGTGAGAAGCGGAGGAGCCTGGTGGTTAAGAACGAACACACTGAGCCAGAAAAATTGCCTGGGTTTGAATTCTGGCTACTTATTAGGTATGTGATGTTGGACAAGTTACTTAATCTCTCTATGCCTCAGTTTCCTCATCTGTAAAATGGGAATGATAATAGTACCTACTTCATAGGACTGTTTAAGAATTAAATGAAGTCATGTATGTGTAACAAGTAGAATAGTGCCTGGTCCATTGTAAATGCTCGTTAAATATTAGTTGTTGCCATCATTATCATCATTATTATTATTTAGTTGCTGAGTTCAGAGTTGGGCATTCTGCTTCCTGCCTCAGCTATAGACATCTCTTGTGAAAGAAGAAAAGGGCTCTCATAGAATTATCTGTACTTTAGAGATGCTGCAAGGAATCTCTCCTTTTAGTAAATGAGGTCTAAAAATAAAGTTCTGTAGAAGGCAGATTGCTACATGTTCTGGAACCTAGATTTGATGTGCTTTTCAGCCTTATTTATAGCTTCAAATTATAGTCCTATGTAGCCTGGTGGACTGTAAAGGAAGAGGCCCCCAAAGTACATGACCAGAATATTCCTGGGAGCTGCAGATGGAGGACTCTCTGTCCTGGGGTTATGACATTTAAATCACTGCAGTTGTCTCTTGTCATTCTACCTGGCAGGGCCCAGGTTTCAGGTGGCTTGAAGCTATTTGCATGGATCTCTCTTATTTTCCTTCTGGAATAGTGGTGAGGCCTTGTGGAGGCCACTCGGCAGCTCCTCGGTCCTTTTCTGAGGGTATCAATTTTTCAGAAACAGAAATTCACAGAGGTGGAGCTTTTGGTTTGCATAAAGCAGCATTCAACCTGTCAGAGTCTCCTATCCCAAGCCCTCAGTCTCCTGCACACTCCTTAGCTAACATGGTATTTTGTCCTGAGCCCAGGGTTCAGCCCATGCTGGAGTGTGGAATGTGGGTCCATGGCACTGGCTGTGGGAGTGTGTCAGATTGTGTATGTATGTCAGAGGCAGCCGTCCGAGCTGGTTCTAGTTGGCAGCCTGGGAACAGTTGCTGCTTTTGTGAGCCTCCAGGAGTCGGGGAATGTGATGTGCTGCAGAGGAGGCACAGGGTTTCATTGCGCTCAAAATAAAACCTGGTGATTCCTATTGTTGACAGAGATGGAAGATGCTGGGAAGGGTGGGTGATGCCAAGGGATAGATAGTAGGTGCCTCGGAGGGGTCTGTGACATATGCAGGCCGACCTGTCAGGGCTTGGTTCCTGAAGAGGAAGATAAGGATGTCAGTGGATCACCTGTAGTCAGATTGGTATTGGAGAAAGAGATTCCAAACTCATGAGGTCCTGCAGAATCTCGGCCCCTGGAGCAGCATTGGCATGCCACTAAAAGTCCTTAGAAATGGGGCACAGAGAAGAAAACGTGGGTTTCAGAGTCTGACCAACCTAGGTTCCTATCCCAAGTTTGTCACTTAACAACCATGATCTTAGGCGAATCAATTAACCTCTTGGTGTCTCTGTTTCCTCATCTATAAAATGAGGATAGTATAATACTATTTCCTTCAAAATGTGTTGAGAGAATTAAATGAGAAAATGCACTTTAGAAGCATGCTAGATCAACCTGTAATCACATTAATAACCTTGGTTGCCTCTGTGGAGGGAAAAAGGGGAGGACACTTTTTACCCTTTTGTCACTGGAATTTTGAGCCACATGACTAGTTACCCGGTTATAATGTTAATTTAACTTAAAAATAAAACAGCGAAGGCACTCAGCAGACGTTCCTTTCCCTTCGCTTTCCCCTGGTGATCCAGCTTTCCGGCTGGAGTGCTTGTATATCTGTAGTCTCCTGCCCCTGCCTCAACCCTCAACCTGCAACCCCGCAGGCAAGCGAGGATCTCTAACAAGAAGTACCTTCTGAGGCCTTCTTGGGCTGAGAACCTGGTTACCAGAGCTCTGGAGAGTGAGCCACCTGCCAAACAAAGTTCTGGGGACTGGGGCCCCAGCACAGGCTAGGGGGCTGTGGCAGCTGAAACACTTGCAGTCCAAGGCATGAATACAGAAGGGCAAGGAGTTTGTTGGCCCAGAGTAAGTAGGGTTTTCCAGGCTGTGGCAGTCTTGTTCCTCTGCTAATAGCACCATGATGCTTCCCACACAGAATCACGCCTATTTTTCAGGTGGCTCCCATTTGGTTCGCACAACAGCCTCGTGCTGGGCAGATATTTATACCCAGCCCCAGAGGCTGACGGGAGTAAGTGGCTCGCTTCTGGTCACATAGAAGCACAACACTAGGAACAGCTCGCACTTACCCCATGATCTCTGTGTGCCAGGCACTGTGCTAAGTATTTTTCTTGCGTTATTTGATTTTCTTTTCTTAGCAATTCTATGAGATAGGTACTAACATCAACTCCTTATTACAGATGAGAAAACAGGCTAAAGAGGTTAAGTTACTGCCTAAAGTCCCACAGCTAGTAAGTGGCAAGGCCAGGGTTTCAACCGAGGCAGCTCCGATCCCCTCCCATTTCATTCCTAGGCTAAAACCCTGCCTCTCCAGTCCTGGTGCTCGTCGTGCCACTTTTTGTCGTAAACAGTGAGCCAGTTTCTCCTGCTTTGCTAGGAAAGAGAGCTACTCTTTATTATGTGGTCACCAACAAGGCCTGTGTGGGCTCTGCAGGTTCCTACTTCAGTCTCTGGAAGATCTGGACACAAGTTTAAGGAAACTGAACTCCCGCCTGTTTGTCGTCCGGGGACAGCCAGCCGATGTGTTCCCAAGGCTTTTCAAGGTAAGTGTGTAGGGCCCTGGAGAAGAGAGCAAGACTCTGCTCCTAGGATTTCCCCACAGAGTGAAGGACATGAAATTCTGACTGACGGAATGGAAATATCAGAGCTGGTCTGGCCGTTGCTAGAGAAATTGGGAGCAGAGGCAGCCGGTCATCTTGCCTTTGGAATGGAAACTGTGTTAAGGAAAAAATTGTGTGAAACCTTTGTCTTGTTGGAAAGTTCCCAGCTCAGTCCAGACATAGAATGTAGTAAGTCATTCCACCCCGGATGCCACTGGCTTTCTTAGATGCTTTCTTGGCTCAAACTAGCAAGATTTATTAGGACTCCTCCTATGCCAAGACTTTGAGGGTGGGGTTTCATGTCTAGCAAGGGGCGTTTCTTGTCTTGCTTTGCTCTGCTCGTTGGGAAAAAAGCCTTTCTGAGCGAGCTTCCCTGTTTCCTCTTGGGTAAATGATAAAATTCTTCATTTGGGAGAATGAAGGGTTTCTGTTTACAGTATTTGGGGGGCCAGTCCACTTTCCCTCACAGCCCCTTTAAAAAGCATGGTTTAAGGCCAAATACAGGCAAAAGCCCTCATGGACAGAGGGCTCTAGGACAGACTCCCTTCATCCTCAGCAGCATGCAGTGTGTCTGTGCCCCTTTCCACCTCAGCTCTGAGACAGGAGGAAAAGTCTCCCGTCAAGGCAAATAGCTTAGTAAATACATCATCATTCAGCTCCCTCCCCACACCCCCACACATACAATTGCACATGCATGTACAAATCACACAATACTAGTAATTGCTAACATTCATTGAGGGCTGCCTATGAGTCAAGCACTGTTCCAAGTGCTTGTTTATATTAACTCACTTATTCCTCACAGCAGCCCTAAAAGGTAGGTACTGCTATCCTCATTTTACAAGTGAGGAAACAATAATTTGCCCATGGACATGAAGCTAATAAGCATTGGTCTTGGATTCTCTGACTCCAGAGCTGTGTCCTTAACCACCATACCATGTAAATACGTACACCTCTCTCCTCATCCACATGGCCCCTTCTCTCACGAGCAGCTCAGATGCCAGCCCAGTTAGAGCCCAGACATATAGGTAGGTCATCCATTCAGCCATCCATTGTGTATGTTGAGTTTCTACTAGGTACTAGGCCTCACACTAGGTACTAGGGTAATGATGATAAAAGAGACAGCATGGTTTCTGCACTAGGAGTTCACACTAACAGGGGAAAGAGGCAGGTAATGGGAAACTGCATCGCCATATAATGAATGCTGTGATGGAAAAAGAACAAGGTGCAGGAGGATCATATTGAAGGAGGAGATCAAGGAAGGCTTCTTGGAGAAAGCGTCATTTAATAATATTGTTATTATTGTTCCCAGGGTTACTATGAGTATTTAACATAGCTAATCTACATGAGCCGCTAAGCATGGTACCTGGCTTATAGTAAAGGCTCAATAAATATTTAGTGTTATTGTCCTTGCACTGGCCCTGCCCCGGACTCACCTCCCAGGCAGGGCTGAGTCAGGACCAGAACAGCTTGTGCATGGTCTGGTTCAGGACATTTGGCCCTGAGATGCAGAGCTTTAAGGGACCATGACCAGAGGCTTCAATTAGAATATGTTTTTCTTCTTGCTAGTTGCATGCTCGAGGGCTTTCTGTGAGTCATCTGTACAACTTTTCACTGGCCAGCTTACTGGAAGATCTTGAAATTCCTACCAGAAATAACTGAAGACTTAGAAAAAAATTCCCTTCTTTTCAATATGTAAGATTCCCTTCTTTTCAACATTCAGCCCTCTGGTCAGTTTTCTCTGACCTCTGGACTAAGGATCTCTCCTCCTTCCCTGACTGTCTGAGAGCTGGGGCCTATTAGCTCTGTTTGCTACTGGCCTCCGGAGTGTTGCTGTGGGAACCATTAAGACACTTCACATAGCACAAGTCTGCCAAGAAAACTAGGCCACAAGTCTGCAGGGCTGTGAGGAGCTCTGAGAAAAGCTTGTTGAACAGGCGAGAGGCGGTCCTATCCCCCGCTGTCTCCACCAGTGAGTCAGTGCTTCTTTCTGGGACTGGGGGTCCCCTGGGAACATTGTATTTATAGCCTCCTGCTGCATTCTCCTACCTCAAGGACACAGCCAGTGCACAAGGCCACCTACCTTTCTCCTGATGCCACTGTTGCTGTGCTATTGGCCTCACCTCACTGGCCTGCCCTCCTCAAATTTTCTTAGCCTCAGATTGTTTGCCTTCCAGCTCAAATCACTGTCCTTAGTTTGTTCTGCTGCCCATCTGACAAGTCCCTCAGCTGGCTCTATTCCCTCCCAGGAAGGAGTGCCCAGCTTCCCCCTCCTGCCCAAACACAGGGTTGAGCATAACAGATTCTCTTCCCGCAGGAATGGGGGGTGACACGCTTGACTTTTGAATATGACTCCGAGCCCTTTGGGAAAGAACGGGATGCAGCCATCATGAAGATGGCCAAGGAGGCTGGTGTGGAGGTGGTGACCGAGAACTCGCACACCCTCTATGACCTGGACAGGTGAGAGGCGGGCCCAGGGGTCAGGTTGCCACTTGGGAAGATTAGTGATTTGGGCCCCTACTGAGCAGAACTCAGGGAGGTTCCACAATAGGACCACCTGGCTCATGAGGTATGGCATTTTCTAGAAGCTGGAAGAGAATGGACCAGAGCTGGAACCTATAGGATAGATCACAAAGGACTTTACCCGATTTGGGTGGCAAAGAGGCTTATTAGGCCCAAGGCGTGGAAGCAGTGAGGCTCCTCACTCAGGATCTTCCTAGACCTGCTCCTAATATGCTCTCGCCCCATCTGTGCCTCACGCTCCCACTTCCATCTGCTCCTCCACAGCTGCCCTCTGGCCTCAGTGGACCCTGTCTGTTACCTTTCAACCGACTCCTGTTCTCACAGGGCCAGTTTCTGTAGCTAAGATCAGCTCCCCGGCTCCCGTGCTATCTGGGTTTCCAGGCCACGCGTTTCAGTGTTGCTCAGGGGGCTCCAGAGAGCCCTGCAGGGAGCGCACAACTACAGAGGAGTCTCCTTCCCTGGTGACAAGCCTCTGTGCTTGCAGAGAGTCTAGAAGGAAACCCTCCCTCCCCTTCACTGCCAGAGCTGTCACCTTCCTGCTCTGCTGCTGCCAAGCCAGCAGCCACCACTCTCCACCCCCACTCCCCAACCCAGTTGCCAGGAAGCTGGGTCACACAGCTGTGCACGTGAGCCAGCCCTCAGGAGGAGAGGCTGGGCGTGGAGTTCCTCCTCCTGCCACGTGCCAGAGGAGCGGGGAGGTACTGCAGAGGCAGCAGCCAACCTTGTATCTCCTCTAATGGAGAGAGCGAGAGAGAACAAACTGAAAAATGAACTCACCCAGGCAGCTGGGTCTTGCGTAAGCTGCTTTTTGGCCAACAAGATCCTGGTTGGGGTAGTGTGGAGCCAGCAATCTGTCTCCATACCATCCCAACTCATCCTTTTATAAATAGCCTCAATTCTCTTCTTCACCTTCTTATATTAATATCTTTCCTGCTTGCACAAGTGCAGTTATGTTTCCCCCGCTCATGAAAAATACTTTATAAACTGCAAGACACTATTTAAGTATTAGTTGTTGCCAGAACTCCAGGCTCAGTCTCTGATTTAGGGAGGATAGGCTGTCCTCCACCTATTTATTCTAATAAATGGAGGCTAAGAAGGGGACGGTTTTCCAAGAAAGGAACGTGTTTGTGGCTCTTATCAAAGAACGTCCTCCAAGGCCCACACTGGGGGAGAGGCCTGCACGGATTCCTGTGGCTTAGACAGATAGACCAAGTGCCGAGAAGGCTAGTGGGGGTTTTCTGTGATTAGAGAGATATGGTCAGTCTCTGTCTCTAGGCGGCTCCACATTGGCACCAGGGAACCTGGACTTGAGTCCCAGCTTGCGCTGCCTTGCTCCATTACCTGAGGCACCTGCTCCAGCTCTCTGGGCTTCATTTTCCATCTCGGTAAAATGGAGATGCAGCCTCCCTTGCCCCCTCCTTTCCACTCGGGTGGGACCCATGGCTGGATAAGGAAAGCCACCCGCAAAGCCTTCAGAGCCTGGGCTCTTTTTTGGATGGGTGGGGACCAGAAACAAAGGGCCTTGTTAGTGACACTAGCTGTGCTTTGGGCTCCCCAGGATAATTGAACTGAACGGGCAGAAGCCACCCCTGACCTACAAGCGCTTTCAGGCCATCATCAGTCGCATGGAGCTGCCCAAGAAGCCAGTGGGCTCAGTGACCAGCCAGCAGATGGAGAGCTGCAGGGCCGAGATCCAGGAGAACCACGACGAAACCTATGGTGTACCCTCCCTGGAGGAGCTGGGTGGGTGCTTCCTGCCCAAACCTCTAATGCTGCCGCTTTCCCTTGTGTGGAGAAATTTAGTGGGGTTTGTTCCTTTGCCAAAGTAATGCATGTTATTATAGGAAGGTTGGAAATAACCATCACTATGGTGCCACCACCCAGAGATACCACTGTTTATTTTTGACTGTGTCCTTCCCGTCTTCTTTCTGTTCACAATCAGGTATATAATCTTCTGTTTCTAGTCTGCACCTGTATTTTTATGTGTGTGTGGTTTTTTTTGGTTTTTTTTTTGTTTTTTTTGAGACAGAGTCTCAATCTGTTGCCCGGGCTATAGAGTGCCGTGGCATCAGCCTAGCTCATAGCAACCTCAAACTCCTGGGCTCAAGCAATCCTTCTGCTTCAGCCTCCCGAGTAGCTGGGACTACAGGCATGTGCCACCAAGCCCAGCTAATTTTATATATATATTTTTTTAGTTGTCCAGCTAATTTCTATCTACTTTTT